>VWYK01100408.1:29519-39519 GCA_013399775.1 Semnornis frantzii
AAAAAAATCATTTCTGTAAGGCTTCATGGGCTCAGCAACACAATTTGTTTTTAATTCACACATGAATAGCTTATGAAGAAAATCACATCCAGTACGAAGTGAAAAAATAAACAAGCCCATGATATTTGGAGGAAACTATCACTGGCCAAAAGCGTCACCCAGCTGGCATGACTGGAAAGCACTGTACCAGCACTGAGAAGCCCTCTTCCTGGGTGTTAGGTTTCCTTAACACATTGTTTGTATTTATTAATAAGATGGCAACACTTTGGAGATGCCCATCATGGAGGTCCTATAGCATAGGCAGGGATGGCGGCTGAAAGCCTGTGCCATGAAAAAGGTGACTTAGACCATGTCCACCTCCAGGCATGGGAGGTCTTGACAGCAGAGCTCAGAAAAAAGAGCTGCTCACTGAAAGCGAAACCATAGTGCCTATCTCCAGCATCAGCACCCTTCCAATATCGCTTCACTGGGTGATGGAAGTCAGCAACTAAAACTAAAACGTTTCCCTCTCACGTTGCGCCTCTACCAGGCTAAATAGCCCCAGGTCTCTCAGCATTTCCTCCTCACAAAGATGTTCCTGTGCCTCCAGCACCTTCATAGCCTCCCCTGGGCTGTCTCCCCTACTTCCCTGTCTCTCTTGAACTGGGGAGCACAGAACTGCACACAATGCTCTAGGTGTGGCCTCACCAGAACAGATTAGAGGGGGAGGAGAACCTCCCTTGACCTGCAGGGTACCCTCTTCTTAAAGCACCGCAGGTTACCATTGTCCCTCTTGGTCGCAGGATCACATTGTTGGCTCGTGGGGAACTGTACTGCTCCCTGCATTGTTCTGAGGTGGGTAAGAAGAGGATGACACAAGGAAAGCAGTTAGCAGGCAAGGGATAAGTAATTGGGGTGCTCTCAGAAGGTAAAAGAATGTGGAAAATCAGACTGAGCTAGATCCACAGTGCTGATAGACTTTGGGTTTCAATAGGCTAGCAGGGAGGCTGTTATCTGTTAGCTTTTCACATCCATAATGAGAATTAATTGAAATAAAAGTGGAACTACATCTCACAAGGCGTTAATGAAGGAATACAATAAGAACAGATCTTGACTGAAACCTGTGTAACACTGTAGAAAATGGGTTTCCCACAAAAGTCCTACTATCAACATTTCTGAATAATTAACTGAGAAATAAAAGCAGTCTCAAGGTTAGCAAGGTTCCTTCAACGCTCTCAGAATAATTCACAATATTCCATGACTTTCAGCACAACACTGCATTTGCAGTTGTCTGTCACATCAGCTGACCTAGGGAAGCACAGAAATAGAGGAGAACAGTAAAACATCATCTCCTACAAGAAAATAAAAATCAAACATAGTCAAGAGATGAAAACACAATTTAATGCATGCTCCTGAGGGATGGAAAAGGAAACACGGGAAAGGGTTTATTGCATTGGATTGGTGGAATGAGATGCAAAAGGCAGATGAAAGCTTCCATTTCAGCCCTGAAAAGCTCACGCTTTGGAAACGTGAGGCTCTGCAATGAGCAACACTGAGGTCTGGTGTCAATTTAAATGCACTGAACACCAGGAAAATGCCCCCAACTAAGGCTTCAAACTTGTACAGCACATTTCCACTCAACCCAACTAGATTGCCTGTCACATCTGACATGGCTTGTCAAAAGTTATCCTTCACTGCTCATGGGCAACATGGAGGGTCAAAAGACCAAATACAATGGTCCAACCCATCCCAGTTTTTTTTCCTTCAGAGCAGCAGATATTGAACTCGAAGATGACAAGACAGAGCAGGTTGAAGGGGCTGCCAGAGAAAGAGAAGCTGTCCAGAGGCGCTGATCTGAAGGAGAAAAACCAGCCGGTCTGTGCATGTCATGGCCGGGGCTCAGGCGCTGACAGTCTCACACAAAAGAGGAATGAAAAGCTGAGAAACTTGAAGTGGCCTTTTGCAAAACCATCTCAGCCGTTAAGAAAGGAAAGAGGCACTCACCCGAGAACATGAAATGTACCACAGAAGGGACTGAAGGGGAGAAGGTGCCTCCCATTCCCTTAATCTGCATCCATATGGACCAGGGCTGATTGTGCACTCGGAAACAAAAATACTAATTTTCACCGTTTTCTCACTCACAGCTTCTTTAGAGGAATAAACCCCTGAAATGAACAGCTGAACAAAGCAACACCTTTCAAAAGCAGCTCAAAAACCTTGATCAATCTTTTCAAGCCAGCCTCACTCCCTCTGACAGGAGACACGAAATGATAATTTGTGGAAAAGCGATTTATTAATCGCTGCAAACACAGAAGGGGCCATAAGCCTGTTCCAGTTAGTAGTCTTATGTTGGTTTGAATGGACAACTGAAGTGATTTGCCACAGTTACCATCACAAAAGATGCAGCCATGATCTGCACTGCAACAAATCTTGGCGCATCCTGAATCCTCCTTACCTTTCACAGACTGGTTTGGTGGGAAGGGACATTTAAATGCTCATCTAGTCCAACCCCCCCCCCACCCCCGCTGCAGTCAGCAGAGACACCTGCAACTGAGCAGGTTGCTCAGAGCCCCAAACAATCTGACCTGGAATTGTTCCAGGGATGGGGCATCTGCCTTGTCTCTAGGCAGCCTGGGCCAAGCTCTTGCCATTCACATCAAATATTTCTTCCTCCTCTCCAATCTGAATCTCCCTCTTTGAGTTCAGACTATTACTCCTTGTCCCGTTATAAGCCCTGCTAAAAATTCTTTCTCCAGCTTTCTAATTGGCCCCTTGAAGCACTGCAGGGTCATCAGAAGGTCACTCTCGAGTCTTCTCTTGTCCAGGCTGAACAACCTCAACTCTAAGCCTAGCCTCCCAGAAGAGGGTTTCCAGCCCTCCCATCATTGCTGTGGTCTCTTCTGGCTCAGCTCCACCAGGTCCACGTGGTGTCCTTTACTGAGGACTCCAGAGCTGGCCTCAGCACTGCAGCTGAATATGCATAAAATCCACCAGCAGGGAGATGATGAGATCCTCAGCCCTCAGCATGCAGATGGGTAACACATGGTGAGTGACTGCCCTGAGAAGCAGCCACAATCATGGGTTAATAATGGAATTATTTCCACCCTTAACCATTTATCTATCTATCTATCTATCTATCTATCTATCTATCTATCTATCTATCTATCTATCTATCTATCTATCTATTTATTGCTGTCTTTGTGCTTTAATTATCTCGAAAGCAACATCGACTTAAATTAATGAGGGAATCCAGAGCTGCCACCACTGAGCGGACTTTTGGAGATACCCAAAACCTGCCTGGATGCATTCCTGTGTGATCTGGTGTAGGAGATCCTGCTCTGGTAGGGGGGTTGGACTGGATGAGCTTTGGAGGTCCCTTCCAGCCTCTGACATTCTGTGATCCAGTGATACAGAAAGTTCACATTTGCTGGTGGTGGCTTGGACATCAGAGTGACATTTAATTCATGGGTGGCTAAAAATAAGTATTTGAATATGAAAGCTTATAAATACATGAATATTTTCATATTCACCGAAGATGAAAGCTACAATTTAAGGGGTTTTATTTTTTTTTAGACTATTTTCATTTTGATTGGATAACGTCTTCATCTAATCTACCAAGCATCCCACTGAATTTTAGCACTTCAGATGTATTCAAATGCACTTCTTTCTTTCACAGGTTTTTGGTTGCTTGTTTTTGCGAGGATTTTTGGAGTGGCTGCTGTCCTTCAGATCACTTACATGCACATGTACGTTACTAGAGATTACCTACTTCACCTTGCTTGCATAAATGATCCTCATGAATGAAAAAAAGCTAATATTTCAGACATTTTAAAGACCTTAATCTTCAGTTAAGAAGCCAAAAGGAAAAAAAAAATCTAATTTCCTAGGCTCAGATCCAATATTTGCCTTTTCAAAGTGTTTCTCACCCTTGTTCTGCCCCCATACCTCTCCCCAGGTCAGGAGGTGAGGATGTGGAGATGTCCGGCTCCTTGCCACCACCTGCCATGGACCTGCCTGCCCCACCAGCTTCACTTCCTTTCAACATCTCAAAGCTCTTGTCGTATTCATGAGTTGCAATTTAATTCAAGTGCACTCGAGTTCCAGCAAACACAAAGCGGCCAGGAGCGTGGTGGCAGCTCCATCTGAGGAGAGGAAATGGGTAAATATCACCGTGGCGGCCAGCATCAGAGGATAACCTGCCCACACATACACCAGCCCAATTAGCCAAGGCAAAACGAGCTTTTATTCCCCAAAGAGCTGAAGAAAGTCTTAGAGATGCTCTCCACTATCCATCCTGAGAGGAAGCTACTGAAAGGAAGGCTGAGAGACTTGCCACTGTTTAGTCGTGAGAAGGTTGAGAGGGGATCTTATTAACATCTATAAGTGTCTGAGGGCTGGGTGTCAAGATGAAGGTGACAGCCTCCTTTCAGTGATGCCATGTGATAGGACAAAGAACAAAGGGTAGGCACTGGAACACAGGAAGTTTCATCTCAGCACAAGGAGAAACTACTGTGAGGGTGCTGGAGCATTGAAGCAGGATGCTGTGGAGTCTCCTTCTCTGGAGACTTTCAAAATCCAGGTGGATGTGTTCCTGTGTGACCTGCTCTAGAGGATCCTGCTTTGGCAAGGGGGTTGGGCTAGATTCTCTCTTGAGGTCCTTTTGAACCTCTAACATTCTGTGATTCTATAATACTGTGTAGTCCAGCATGATCTATGCAGTAGTAGGTTTAAAAGCTACACCCATTGCCTCCCAAAAAAAGGGAAGCTGGAAGAGCAGAGGATGCAGAAGATGAATTTTACTGCTAGAGACTCAAAGTGGTTCTCTGCAGTGTGGTAAAACATGGAAGGGAACAGTTTTAGCTGTGAGGGCAGAGGAATAAGCGCTTTACTTGATACTACCTGAGAATGATTGAAAACTCACCACCTGAAGTGGTGTAATGGTCTTTATGTCCTCAAAACAGCATGAAGAAATCTTTAAGATAAAAAGTCTAAAAGAAAAATCTAGAGAAAAGAGGAATTTTCAGCTTGAAAAGAGTTACCAAAAGAATATTAAACATAGCCACCTACAGTGCTGGGTCCAGCTCTGGAGTCCTCAGCATAAGAACAATGTGGAACTTTGAAGCAGCTCCAGAGGAGGCCACAAGATATGAGGGCTAGAATGACTCTGTTGTGATGATGGGATGAGAGAGTTGGGGTTGTTCAGCCTGGAGAAGAGAAGTTTTGAGGAAAAGATTATAGTCCAAAGGCTCTCAAAACCAAAATTACCTAGTTTAAGATAATTATCAGGTCTCTTCTCCTAAGGAACATGCAATAGGGCAAGAGGAAACAGCCTTAAGTTGCATCAGGGGAGGTTTAGGTCGGACATAAGGAACAACTTTTTCCCCAAAAGAGTTGCCAAGGCCTGACCTAAGCTGCCCAGAACAGTGGTAAAATCTCCATCATCGGAGAGGTTTCAGACTGTGGAAATGTGGTGCTGAGGGCCGTGGTTCAGTGGTGACCCGGCAGTGTTGGGATAACAGTTGGACTTGATGATCTTAAAGGTCTCTTCCAACCTAAACAATTCTATGACTCCATGAGCAAAAGAACTTTTATGATGTATGTCATATGAGGAGAGGCTGAGAGATCTGGAGATGTTGAGCCTGGAGAAAAGTAGTCTGAGAGGGAATCTGATCAATGCTCACCTAGAGGTAAAGGATCTGTGGGAGTCAAGAGGATGGGGGCAGATTCTTCTCAGTGGTGCTCAGTGNCATGAGCAAAAGAACTTTTATGATGTATGTCATATGAGGAGAGGCTGAGAGATCTGGAGATGTTGAGCCTGGAGAAAAGTAGTCTGAGAGGGAATCTGATCAATGCTCACCTAGAGGTAAAGGATCTGTGGGAGTCAAGAGGATGGGGGCAGATTCTTCTCAGTGGTGCTCAGTGACAGGACAAGGGGCAAGAGGTACAAACTGGAACACAGGAGATTCCATCTGAGTAGGTGGAGAAAATTCTTCAGCCCTGGAGCAGGCTGCCCAGAGAGGTTGTGAATTCTCCTCTGGAGAGATTCCAAACCCATGTGGACATTGTGATGATGGGCAATGATCCTGTGGGTGCCCCTGCTCTAGCAGCAGGGTTGGACTAGATGATCGCTGGAGGTCTCGTCCAGACCCTACAATTCTACGATTCTATGAATTCCATGATGCTATGATTCTAAGATCCTATGATTCTAAGATCCTATGGTTCTATGATTAAAAATGCTCAGTAATTTCTGAGTGGACAAAACCCAATTAAAATCCATGGTCCTTTAATGCTACTGCAGTTCTTCAACACCTCCCACAGCTGCCCAAGCCCAGGCAGAGGAGCCCACCTCTGTGATTACACCACCTCCACAGAGTGCTCCAGGCTAACCACTGTGTACATATCAGTAAATTCAACAGCCTCTTTAACATCCCAGAACGAATTACTGACAAGTCATTTTTTGCTCCATATTGCAAGTCAATGTGGCAATCCTGGGTTGTTGGTTTTTTCTTCCTATTACAAACATGTGCTGTACCTCAGCTCGGAGCCGTTTGGATGCTGATACAAGATTCATAATGGCTGTCAGAATCTGCAATTTTTCCTTTTGTTTTATGAGGTCAGGCAATATTACCTGCACTGATGTATTCTATTTCCCCAGCTGAAAACCTCCTCATTTGAGCACGACAGGTTGAGGGAGTCATGATTTTACAAACCTAACGCTTGAAACACAGCGCAAGGGAGGCAGGTGCCTAACCCCACGTTCTCTTTTTGCTCTTGTCCACTGGCAACAGTAAATTAAACTGTCAAAACCGGAATTGTCCTGTCATCAACAAAGCTAGAGGTTCATGAGGATTGCAACATCATAAAGATTTCTAATTCTGCATTTCCCCGCACCTGGAATTTCATCATGAACTCACATTTGGACCACGGTGAGAAGTTGTCTGGGAGACACTGGTACCATGAGCTCCCTGGGAGCCTTGATGTGACATTTGCAAAGATGGAAATTAATGAACAAAATGGGCAAGTAATTTCTATTTAATTATTTACTTATATATATGAAAGTGTTTGACATGAGGTCCTGACCTTTTGAATCGCTCCATGATCTGGAAGGGGACAGGGATCTTAATGGGCTAGGACATGAAGCATGTGGCTCATTACTATCCACAAAAAAGCACCAAAATTCAACTGCATTTCAAGGCATTAACAGTACAGAGAAGTGGGCCTGTGATCCAAATCACAGGACTGTTTCAGCTGGAAGGTATCTCCAAGATCAAGTCCAACCTTCAACCTAACACCACCATAGCCATTAAACTATGTACCAAAGTGCCATGTCTACACATTTCCAAACACCTCTTGGGACAGTGACTTCATCACCTCCCTGGACAACACCTCTTGGGACAGTGACTCCATCACCTCCCTGGACAACTACTCCAGAATTTTGGGATTCCACAGCAAAGACCATAAGTACTTCCAAGAAGTTTTCTTTCCCACTGAATGGGTTTCATTCTACTGAGTTTATGGCCTTTTTTTTTTTTTGACTGTAAATCCAGGTCACCTCATTTCAGATTTGGAATATTCAAGCTTTCATCATGTAGTTCTCCTGAGGTCATTTTAAAGGAGTATGATTAACTACAATCTTTTCAGGCTTTTAAAGTGTCTTCAGTTTTCACTTGAAGTCAACTTCTACTTTTAAAAATCCACTTTAGATAAGTTTGGAGTCCAAGAAGGACATCAAACTGTTGGAGCAGGTCCATGAAGACGATCAGAGGGTTGGAACATCTCTGCTATGGAGAGAGGCTGGGAGAGTTGGGGCTGTTCAGTCTGGAGAAAAGAAGGCTCTGAGGAAACCTTATAGCAGCCTTCCAGTACCTGAAGTGATCTAGAAGAAATCTGGGGAAGGACTTTTCACAAGGGCTTGCACTGACAGGTCAAGGGACAATACTTGAGTTGGAACAGGGCAGATTTAGACTGGAGATTAGAAAGAAATTCTTTACAGTGAGGGTGATGAGACACAGGAACAGGTTGCCCAGGGAGGCTGTGGATGTGCCCTCCCTGGTGTTCAAGGCCAGGTTGGAAGAGGCTTTAAGCAACCTGTTCTAGTAGAAGATGTTCCTGCCCATGGCAGGGGAGGTTGGAACTGGATGATCTTTAAGGTCCTATTCAACGCAAATCATTCTATAAATGGATGAATCTTTAAGGTCTCTTCCAACCCAACCCATTCTGTGATTCTATGGAGTTCCTAACCTCGTGTATTTCAGCCAAGTACAAACTGCTCAGAGAGTAAGATGGTTCTCAAATGAATAAAATATTATCAAAACCTTGTTTAAATGTGTACTGAACTAGGCAGAGGTGTGATACAAATTACCACCAGGAAAGCAAAAGGAGCACCTCCTTTGATATGCTTATAAACAAGGAAAAAAAAAGGGCTCGTTATTAATTCAATGCAGCAATCACCTCTTGCTTTAGATTACCTCTTGAAAAATTCCAAGCTTATCAATCATTAAAGTGTGGACAGAAAGTTAAATTGAGATAAGAAATCATTTCACGCAGCTTAATGCAGTCGAAGTGCCTCAATATTCCTTTATTAATTCTCATTTAATATCACTTTAAATTGCCGCCATTATTATCCTACCGCCTACGAAAGTCTCCCTGTAATTAGTCTGCATTAAGCCCTTTTTATTTAGAAGGAGCCAAATAAACAAACCCACTTTAATTACCTGGGTGCCACAATATTGATCTGTGCATCCCATTTGAACAGGGACTTGATTTTCCCCTTTCCAAGCAGAAGGGATGGTTGAGCATGCTCTGGCAGGAACGGCGGTGTGGGGATAAAAGGAGGAGGTGGGGATGACTTTGGGAAGGTACCAAAGAACCAAAAGTTAAGGAAGGCTGGGAATCTTCTCCCTCCCAAACCTTGTTCTCTCCCACTTCAGCACACAGTGTTAACGACAGACAAAATTTGAGGTCATTAAGTAGAAACAGGGATTGAAAGGGAGACAGGCGGCTCTTGCCGGCGATGCCGATGTCAGCATTTCAAGTACTCTCCTAATCCCACACTGCAAGTTTCAACGTTATTGTCTCAATTTAACTTGCATTAGTACCTAGCACCTTGATTACACTGTTGGGGTGGTAATCTTCGCCTGCATATGCCATCATTACTTATGTCAAGCCTCTCGAGTTGTTATGAATACTATGTTGTTTTACGAGAGAGAGGAAATTAGTGCCAGTCCCCCAGAGTTTTGGGTGCTTAACACTGAAGCACTACACAGCCCTCTCAAATCCCACAACAAATCCTTGTTTAGTGCCACACGGAGATAAGGACTTTGCAGCAACATCCCAGCATAAATAACCCGCATCCTTCTTTAGGCAGAAAATGTCAAAAAAAAAAACCACCCCAAATCTCCCTCTTGTATTTTTATTTTTGTGTCTTTCTCACTCAATGTATGTTGAGTGGTGAATCGAATGGGATGTCCCACGTTAAAGACAACAAAACCTCTTAAAGGATTCTCTCAAAATGCAGGGTTTTAATTTTTTTTTTTTTTCACTCAGAAGGCAGGGTTTTGAGGTTTTTCTAATAAAAAATAACTTCTACAACTCTACAATATTATTAATTTTTTTGTGGTGTCTCTTCCACCGAAAGCACGTTGAGCAGTGAATCACATGGGATGTCCCACCTTAAGCACAACAAAACCTTTTAAAGATCCTCTCAAAATGTAGGCTTTCGAGGCTTTTCTTTTCTCCTAAAATGCAGCTTTTGGAGAATTTTTAAACAATAATAACTTCTCCAAGCTCCCTCCTGTGTTATTTTTCGGGGTGTCTTTTCTACCCGAAGCACATTAAATGGCAAATCACACAAGATGACCTGCAGGTAAAAGAAAATATTTTTAAGGATTCTCTCAAAATGCATTTTTTATTATTTTTTTTTTCCCCCTCTCAAAATGCATCTTTTTGGAAGGTTTTCTTAATAAAAATGAACTTTTCCAACTCCCCTTCTGTATTATTATTATTATTAATTTTTTTGGGG
>VWYK01100410.1:10387-26527 GCA_013399775.1 Semnornis frantzii
GCAGGCCAGGTTGGATGAGACCTTGAGCAGCTGAGGATAGCTGAGAGGTGTCCCTGGGCATGGTGAGGAGGAGATGAGGTCTGAGGTCTCTTCCATCCTGAGCTGTTCTATGAAGTGTAATAATTTCTGAACCTTTGAAGGTTTTTTAGTAAGCCTTTGCTAGATGTTTTAGAAGCAGAGTGTCAGTGAAGCAGACTGCAGCACTGAAGCATTTTGAAGTAGTAAATGACAATTTTCCTGTTGAAACATGGAGTGGACTCTGTCTGTTCTAGACATCATTCTGCACGTGTGTTGGATACAGGGCTGGTGGTGAACAGGGTTAGAGGAGCCCTGACAGCTGTGGTACGGCTGAGAAATTCAAGCAGAGAAGTGGAAAACCAGGAGAGAGCTGACTGTGACATAAATAAAACGTGGGCTCTGTGAAGGTTATCACCAGAACTTTTGTCTATAAAACATTCTGGCTGTAAAAACATTTCTGAAAAAGATTTCTGACAGCCAGATCCCCGAGTTGTGGGAGGAAACCCTGCGAAGGGAACAACTGCTCTGTGAAATGCAAAAGGAGGGATTAAGGGCATTTAAGTGCTGTAGTTAGGTTGTTAGAGATTACACTTCTCTCATTTGAGATACAGTACGTTTCATTGTGAGTCATGGTGGGAGGAAAGTGGGGATATCTGGGTAATGCAAATTGGAATAAGAACTGGGGGAGATCCACTGCCTTTATCCTAATTTGCATCTGCACTTAAGAAGAGAAAGAGTGAGTGTAATTGCTTTAGAGGGATGCAAGTGGAAGAAGCTAAATTAATACCAGTTATGAAGCAAGATTAAAGGAGTTCAATTTTTTGGGGGTTTTTTTTGCTTTTTTTCCTCCCCTCATTTAAGAAGAAACTTCATAGTGACACAGCTGAAGTTTCAGATTAGCAGAAGCAAAGAACAAAACATTAAGGGAAAAATGAACTCACAGAACTGGCAAAAGAAAGAGGCTATAGCCAGCACTATTGGAGATAAATAGTGATGTGCATGCAGAATCTCCTGCCAGAAGAGAAGCAGCCATGCAAACTCAGGAGAAGAGAGACAATCTTCTAAGCAAGAAGTTGGTGCAATTTAATAGGAAGAGAGCCAGAAACTGAAATTTAAGTTTGGGAAATGAGCCTGGACAAACTGATAATCAAGAGATGCTTTCAGCTAAGGCTAAAATAAACTTTTAAAAATAAACTTTTTTTCCATAGTCTGAAAGGACAACAAAGAAGGGGACTGTTTTTTCTCTTTACTTTTTTTTTAAATTCCCCTCCACACATAGCCTTGCTTCATAGAATCATAGAATGGTAAGGTTGGAAGGGACCTCAAAGATTATCCAGTTCCACCCCCCTGCCATAGGCAGGGACACCTCCCACTAGCACAGGTCACTCAAGGCCTCATCCAACCTGGCCTTGAACACCTCTAGGAAGGGAACAGCCACAACCTCCTGGGCTACCTGTGCCAGTGTTCAATAATATTAGTTCCCAAAGTAGGTTTGCTGCAATCAGTGCTAAGCAAGACCAAAGATCCATTGCTGTCTACAGCAAGTATGCAGATAGTAACTGGAATCAGAGAATCACAGGATGGAAGCAGGGCCTCACTATTTCTAGAAGGATAGGAACAGAATGGGGAGAAAATAAATTATTTATACTATTTTGTGTGGGATTTGGATCAGGAAGCATCGGCCTGCAGGAAATGCAGTCAGGTCTTGCATTCAGACAGCTCTTGTGCATGTGGAAGGGTGACTGCTATTACAGGTCTGAACACCTCCAGCTCAGATGTATTCATTAACAGTCACTGCACAGCAAGAGATGCTAATGTGTGCCTGGGCAAGCTTTCCATGCTGGCACAGAGCAGCTTTCTGCTGCTCTTTTAAACAGAATGTGTAATTCTGTGGTGTGCCCACATCTCAGGAATACCTGGGATTGGGAAAGGTAGAGTCTAAATAAAGAGGATAATAGCCAAAGATAAGCAATTCTGCAATTTTACAGCAGGGAATATTGAACTGAGTCATGAAAGCCTCAGTCTCAGTCTGGGAAGAGATAACCAGAACTAAGAGAGGACTGGAGGAAAGGAATTAGGAGCATCAAGAGACAATTTAGGAAATTATTGAGTCCCTGTTTTCCCAACAGACCAAGGATGTGGAGATGATTTTTATAACATTGTCAGGTAGCCATTAAGTGAAATGTTTTTCTTTGAGCCTCAGTCTGTGACCCTGTGGAACATGTTGCCATGGTGTGTGCCTGCTAACACAGCTTAGATAGTTTCCAAAACTAATTATGTAAATTCTTGAAAGAAAACTCCATGAAAGCCCAGCAATCAGAAAGGCTGGGAATTCTTTCCAGCCGAAAGTTGTTGAAATGAGTGAAACATTGCTCATTTTATCTGCTAATCCCAAGCTGCCAAGCCCCCAAGCTGCTGCAGGCAGTGAACATCTCCTGTGAGGCCAGGCTGAGGCAGCTGGGGCTGGGAGCTGTCAGCAGAGGAGCCTGAGGGCTGCCCTCAGTGCTGTGCTAAAGGTGTGCAGGGCAGTGAGGGCAGGACACAGCCAGGCTCTGCCCAGGGGTGGCCAAGGGCAGGACATTGACACTGGGGGCAAGCTGGAGCAGAGGAGGTGCCATGGGAACAGGAGGGGAAAACTTTTTCTCTGTGAGGGTGGCAGACCCCTGGAGCACGCTGCCCAGAGATGCTGTGGAGCCTCCTCCTGTGGAGACTTCCCAAAGCCACCTGGATGTGTGCTGTGTGACCTGCCCTGGGTAACCCTGCTCTGGCAGGGGGATTGGCCTGGATGAGCTTTTGAGGTCCCTTCCAACCCTGCCATTCTGTGACCTGTGCATGGCATAAGAAGGGAGCATACTGCTGCTGTTTGCATGGCAATTCACACCAGGGGTCCCTTAGGGACTGGTTTGACTCTCCCTTTCCTTACCATTTCTTAAGGTGTTTTGGCTCTTCATTATTTTTCACCTCTGAACTGAGTGGTTTCTATTTCACTGACGTTACTTTTCCTGATGGCTTTCTTTCCTCTTTTGGTACCACAGCTGAGAACCACCTTACTACCTATACACTTTATATTACAGCTAATCCTTCCACAAATCTTCTCTCCACCCTTGCAGTTATCTGCTGCTGGGAGTTCTGCAGAAGTAATTTTCATTTCCATCATGTGGAGCATATAGAGCAAGGCAGCAGGCAAGACAGGCATGTTGCCCTCTCTGCTTGAACAGGCCCACAGGATTCTCAGGTGCCAGTGGGACATAATTGAATCTAACTGTTGTTTTATTAATGACTTTCAGTTGTTTTAGCAGAAGACTGAGAAGTCAATAACTTGTTCTGCATGCAGAGAAACAAATACAGGTAGCCCATAACATGCCTGTGGCCTTTGGGGTTTTTTCCCCACAAGGAAGAACATGACATGTTCCAAACCTTTCCTGACAGGTGTTGTCTTAGTAAAACCTTTCTGTAATACAGATTCTGAGCTCTCCCAAGGTCCTGTCTGTGGTGCTACACGTTTATGAGTGCTAAATGTTTTTTCCTTTGTAATTATTAACGTAGAACTTTCATTATTTAAAATCCTTACCTCTCACTTTTGTCAAAAGAGAACAAAATTAAAATTTTATTCCCATTTGCCCTCGCTGGAGTTTACTCTTCCAGGGTGCTACTGGTTGTTTCAGCTCTGGTCTTGCTGTTGCTTTGCAGCTTGATCAAATAACGAGGTGAATAACTCATCCTCAGCAAGTGTGCAGAAGGCACCAAGCTGTGTGGCACAGTCACTTGCTAGAGGGCAGGGATCCATCCAGAGGGACCTGGACAGGCTGCAGAGTTGTGCCCAGGCCAACCTCAGGACATTCAGCAAGGCCAAGTGTAAGGTCCTGCACCTGGGTAGGCACAATCCCAAGCATAGCTCCAGGCTGGGTGGGGAATGGCTGAGAGCAGCCCTGAGGAACAGGACCTGGGGGTCTGAGGTGATGAAAAGCTCAAGATGAGGCTGCAGTGTGAGTGCAGCCCAGACAGCAACTGTGTGCTGGGCTGCAGCAAGAGCAGTGTGGGCAGCAGGGCAAGGGAGGGGATTGTGCCCCTTGGCTCTGCTCTCCTCAGAAGGCTCCAGGAAGGCTGGGGAGGGACTACTGACAAGGTCTGGGAATGCCAGGACAAGGGGAATGGGTTTGAAGTGGTAGAGGGGAGATTGAAAGTGGATGTTAGGAAGAAGTTGTTTGCAGTGAGGGTGGTGAGACACTGGCACAGGTTGCCCAGGGAGGTTGTGGCTGCTCCCTCCCTGGAGGTGTTCAAGGCCAGGTTGGAGGAGGCCTTGAGTGAGCTGTACTAGTGGGAGGTGTCCCTGCCTATGGCAGGGGGTTGGAACTGGATGAGCTTTGAGGTCCCTTCCAACCTTACCATTCTTTGATCCTATGAATATTCCACCTGTCTGAAGCACAAGGACCACTGGGCACAAGGTGTCTGTGTAGACACTTGTTTGCTATCATATTATCAAAAAGGAAACAATTAACTTTATTAATGCTGCAAAGATTTAGAAATGTGATTCTGAAAATAGGCTGCATGTCAGGATTAAAAATAAGGTAGGTAGAATAAGCATGGATAATGTATGAGGGAGGAGAGAGAAGTGCTGAAATCAAGGAACTACACAGTGAAAGGGAATGAGTGGAGTGCAGGAACTTTGATTGGGAGATACAATTGATGAGGCAAGAGGGATTCATCAATAGGGCAGAGCACAGAACAAGGAAGTTAAAAGAAAATCTTTGATACTGTCAAGAAGTATCCTAAATCACTCAGCTTTCATTGCAAAGTCATCAAGGCAGCAGATGGCAGGGACCTAATGAGGCTGGAATACATCAATAACTGCTCTGAAAGAAGGCTTCTGGAATGATAGGGAACAGGGAGGGAGATTCTAGGCTTGAGCAGCAGTGAAACATCTTCTGTCGAGAACAGTATCTGTACCACACCATATCCAAGGTAGCCTTAACATTGGAGTCAAATACTGCAAATTGTATAGATCAGAGTATTTTGCATAAGCTAATAGTATGTGCCCAGAGTCTGCTTGAATTACCAGGACAGAATGGTTCAAGCTCCTTGGGGAAGGCATCAGTAAGTTCTCCTCTCTACAATGCATACTGAATTTACCTGGGACTGCCTAAAGAACTAAGTTGCAGATGAGAGGGTGCACATGTTTGGGATGTCTGTGTTGCATGGTCAAGAGTACAGGTAGCTTAGGAACAGCTTTTTACAGCCACTCAGGCTTTTATTAAACTGATTTCACCATCCGAGCCTTAGGCTCTTAAATTCTCTTTTTTCTCCCATGTTTACTGTCTCCTTTCCCCTTAAAGGGGTACGTTTCCCTGTGCTGGGCAAACACTTCTCCCCTTTTCACTTGCTGTGAGTTCTCTTTTTCCAGTTTTCCTCATCAAGTCAAAGTCATATTAAAATTACAATGACAAGAAGCAGAGTACAAAGAAGTGCCATTAGCAGCAACTTGATTTTAAGATTAGTATAATATTATTATACGATTTCCTTCCTCCTCTTCTCTTTTCCATTTATTTTTCCATTCCCTTTCCATTCCCCATTCTGCCCATCACCAGTGCACTCCTTTGCCTTACCTGCCTTTTGGTTTTGCAGCTTTTAAAGCCATCCTATTGCCACTGAAGCTAGTGAAGATAAAAGGGTTGCTACTTATATTCTGCAATCCTCTTCTATGCTGGTTTTGCACATATAATGTATTAAACATTGTATGCTGGTTTAACACATATAATGTATTAAACATTGTATGCTGGTTTAACACATATAATGTATTAAACATTGTATGCTGGTTTAACACATATAATGTATTAAACATTGTAGGCTGGTTTTACACATATAATGTATTAAACATTGTAGGCTGGTTTTGCACATATAATGTATTAAACATTTTCTTTCTAATCATTTTTATATTTCATAATATAGCTGAAACAATATTTTCCCCCCATAATGACTATATAATAATGATTATATAATTAAAAAATACAAGGAGCTTTCATGAAGGAATCTGCAGAAGATGGAGAAACTCCCTAAAGGAGAAAGCAGAAGCCTGTGGACAGTGCTGCTGATAGTCAGCTCGTAGGCTTTTAGCAGAAAAGGAGAAGCTAAATGAGTGTGAAATTGCACAATAATCAGTCTCCCATGGGAATACCACTCTGCTGCTTTTCGTTAGAGATCACTTCAAGGGCAGGATGGAAAGGACAAGAATCAGCAGTTGTACCCAAGTGCAGAGCACGCTGAATGAACTGCAGGTTCTTGCAAAGGGCATCCACCTGCCTGCAGCACTTTGCATTCTTACCCCTACAAACAACAACAACTCACTACATGGCATTAGGAACAGCATGACAGGCAGCTGTGAATTTTGCATTGCACCACAAGACTCTGCTCACCTCTTGCTTTGAGTCAGTCATGCTGCTACAGAAGTAAACCTGAATCTGAGGGGAGACTTCATCACAGCCTGCAGCTTCCTGTGACTTGGACAGAGGAATCAGTGCAGCCTCAGCAATCTGCAGCTGGCACCAAGCTGTGTGGCACAGTCACTTGCTAGAGGGCAGGGATCCATCCAGAGGGACCTGGACAGGCTGCAGAGCTGTGCCCAGGCCAACCTCACAACATTCAACAAGGCCAAGTGCAAGGTCCTGCACCTGGGTAGGCACAATGCCAAGCACAGCTCCAGGCTGGGTGGGGAATGGCTGAGAGCAGCCCTGAGGAACAGGCCCTGGGAGTCTGAGGTGATGAAAAGCTCAAGCTGAGGCTGCAGTGTGAGTGCAGCCCAGACAGCAACTGTGTGCTGGGCTGCAGCAAGAGCAGTGTGGGCAGCAGGGCAAGGGAGGGGATTGTGCCCCTTGGCTCTGCTCTCCTCAGACCCCAGCTGCAGTCCTGGGTGCAGTTCTGGAGCCCCCAGCACAGGAAGGACATGGAAGTGTTGGAGCAGGTCCAGAGGAGGCCAGCAAGATGCTGAGAGGACTGCAGCAGCTCTGCTGTGAGGACAGGCTGAGAGAGTTGGGGCTCTGCAGCCTGCAGAAGAGAAGGCTTCCAGGAGACCTTAGAGTAGCCTTCCAGCATCTGAAGGGGGCTGCAGGAAGGCTGGGGAGGGACTATTGACAAGGTCTGGGAATGCCAGGACAAGGGGAATGGGTTTGAAGTGTCAGAGGGGAGATTGAAAGTGGATGTTACGAAGAAATCGTTTGCAGTGAAGGTGGTGAGACTCTGGCACAGGTTGCCCAGGGAGGTTGTGGAGCACAGAAGAACAGAATGTGATCAAAGATCCAAACACCCTCAGTGTGCTGTGGAACTGCTTACATTGGGTATGAAGCAGCTGTGACTCTTGTCCAGCTGCAAAGCTCCTCCAGCTCCTACAAGATGTGTTCTAATGAAAGTAAATTTAACCTTCCCAAGAAGTAATTGGTGGACTTGGAATGAGCAATTATGGTTATTTGGTCTTATACAGTTAAGGATTTATGATCTTTTTTCCCCTACTTTGTAATAAAATATAAAAATCTACAGAGCTGAAAATCCTGGACTGCCTAAAAATACAAATACTTCCTGAGTAGTTAGAAGATGAAATAAAGGAATTAACATTCCTCCAAAATTTATTCAAATATTCCTTTTCTTTTTACTTTCCATTTTATTTTATTTTTTTAATTATTGTTTTTTAATTCCGAGGCCACAAACCCTGTCCTTCTTCAGGAGAGAAGATAATTCTCTTCTTAACTCAGTTGCTGTAAAGATCAATAGTGAACTGATAAAGCAGACATCTGAAAGATATGCAGTATAATTATGGGCACTGGTATATCATGATTTGGACATTAATTACTTCTTAGAAGTAGCCTAGATCAGATAATAATAATAAAAAATATCCTACGGAATAAAGTATTTCTGCCTTGGCTTTCCCTATCATGCCCAGAGTTTGCTTAGTAGATGAGTAAGTTCTGTTGATTTCAGCACATGAGATTAGCTGCTGGAGAGAGTCCAGAGGAGGCCACAAAGATGCTCCAAGGGCTGCAGCAGCTCTGCTGTGAGCTCAGGCTGAGGGATTTGGGAGTGTGCAGCATGCAGAGGAGAAGACTCCAGGGGGACCTCAGAGCTGCCTGCCAGTGCCTGAAAGGATCCTACAGGAAAGCTGGGGAGGGACTTTTGCTGAGGGTGTCTAGAGACAGGCCAAGGGGGAATGGTTTGAAGCTTAGGTCCCTGAGACTCGACAGGACTCTGGGCAGTCTGATCTAGGTGAGGATGTCTCTGCTAACTGCAGAGCAAGTTGGACTGGATAACCTTTGGAGGTCCCTTCCAACCCAGACCCTTCTGTGATTGTATGATTCTACCTGTATATAATAAATGTTTTAGACTTGGCTCAAATCATTCCAATAGCTAAAGGAAGAGTAATACTTCAGAGTGACTCATGTGCTGTGAGAGCAAGCAGCCCTCCTGTGCCATGACAGGGAGCAGAGCGAGTTGCAGTGCTGGCTCAGTTAGCATTTTGCCCTAGTGCACTTCAGCTGTGTCCCTTTTGAACTGTTAGCACATGAGCTGGTAAACTTTGTCAAGTTATTGGTAAAGTAAACCTCATGATGCCTCTGAAGTCTTTGTGCTCTATGAAGAAAGAGCTGTTCATGAAATCTTCGTTTGCAGAGACCAAAGTCAAGAGGCAAGTGCCCCGAGCTCCTCACTCGTCAAAAACGAGAGCCCAGTTTGTCAAAAAAGAAAGTGTATTAATGACAAGTTTGGCCTTTTGTGCTCGAGGTGCAGAATTCCCCCCAGTTCAGAAACATACAGCTCTCCAAAGACCTCCATTTTTTATTCTTCTGACCTTTCAGATCACTCAGAGCCTTCTGTTAATTTATGGTTCTACAAGCTCCTGTTCCGTCCTGGCTGCCGTTGGCATTTTCAGCCTTTACAGCTGTGCTGCTGAGGTGTAATGGCTGTGGGAGTCTGGGCAGCTGGAACAGCTTCCCTGGCTGTGGGAGCCTGAGCAGCTGGAACAGCTTCCCTGGCTGTGAGAACCTGAGCAGCTGGAACAGCTTCCATGGCTGTAGGAGCCTGAGCAGCTGGAACAGCTTCCCTGGCTGTGGGAGCCTGAGCAGCTGGAACAGCTTCCCTGGCTGTGAGAACCTGAGCAGCTGGAACAGCTTCCATGGCTGTAGGAGCCTGAGCAGCTGGAACAGCTTCCCTGGCTGTGGGAGCCTGAGCAGCTGGAACAGCTTCCCTGGCTGTGAGAACCTGAGCAGCTGGAACAGCTTCCATGGCTGTAGGAGCCTGAGCAGCTGGAACAGCTTCCCTGGCTGTGGGAGCCTGAGCAGCTGGAACAGCTTCCCTGGCTGTGAGAACCTGAGCAGCTGGAACAGCTTCCATGGCTGTAGGAGCCTGAGCAGCTGGAACAGCTTCCCTGGCTGTGGGAGCCTGAGCAGCTGGAACAGCTTCCCTGGCTGTGAGAACCTGAGCAGCTGGAACAGCTTCCATGGCTGTAGGAGCCTGAGCAGCTGGAACAGCTTCCCTGGCTGTGGGAGCCTGAGCAGCTGGAACAGCTTCCCTGGCTGTGGGAGCCTGAGCGGCTGGAACAGCTTCCATGGCTGTGAGAGCCTGAGCAGCTGGAACAGCTTCTATGGCTGTGAGAACTTGGGCAGGTGGAACAGCTTCCATGGCTGTAGGAGCCTGAGCAGCTGGAACAGCTTCCAGCTCAGTGCCTGCTGTTTCTTGGTTACCTTGCCTGTTAGGTGTCTGGCTTCAAGGATCTGACTGACCTCCTTGTCAGCTCAGCACACTTTTGGTTACTGAGGGAGGTATTCTGCTGTTGTACACAGCCCCTTCCGGAGCCTCAAGGAGCAGAGGTCCCTGTAGCTGCAGGCTGTGGAGCTGAGTGTTGCAGCTCAGCTACACTTGTGTCTTTTGAAAGAGGAGGTAAGGTGGCTCTACCTCTGGACAACCCTGCATGGTGTTGCTGTTTGGCACTTGGGGCTCCTCTCTCTGGCAAATTGGTGGCAGTGGATAAGGGTGGGATGGGAGTTTGTGTGTGTTAGAGCCCAGTGGAAGGAGCTGAAGTTAGCATTGAGGTGAAGGAGTGTCTGTTGTTATTTTAAGCAGTGAGAACTCACCCAAAGAGGAAAAGAAGATCTGTGGATTCCAAATGTGTTTGCTGCAGAAGGAGGTCAGCTTGCTTCAACCAGAAGGTTTCTAACATCTGTTTTGCAAGCTGAGCTACTGCAGAAATGCTGCTCAGACAACTCCATTATTCCCTCTGGAATGATTTTCTCATTAGCCAATATTATTTGCATATTCCCTGCTCTTTCTGTGCTTGTAGACATTGTATCCTTAAGTAGAATTTTCCTCCCTACAATATGATTTGAGCCTTTTGCAGCGTGAGGTGACAGTGTAAATGCTGCAGGCAACACTTCCTTCTCTATGCAGAGGTCACAAAAAACCCACAGAAGGAGAGATGACTCTCTAGCAAACCTGGGACTTTGTGACTTTACATGCAGCTCTGACTAAATAAATCATGTTCTCAGAACTGACACTGGCCTCACACACAGAGACACAAAACTAAACCCAGGCTCCCAAAAAAACAGGTGAGAGGATCACATTTTCTCAGCTTCTGCCCATGCCTATGGAACTCATTAGGAACATACTAAGTAGCATGAAGCGGGATAAAAGTAGAGATTGTGGCTGTCATTTGGGGTGGATGTCCTGTGCCTAGAGGAGAAGAGTCCAGGGGGACCTCAGAGCTGCCTGCCAGTGCCTAAAGGGATCCCCCAGGAAGGCTGCAGAGGGACTTGTGCTGAGGGTGTCTAGAGACAGGCCGAGGGGGAATGGTTTGGAGCTGAGGCAGAGCAGGGTTAGGCTGGAGCTGAGGAAGAAGTTCTTCAGTAGGAGGGTGGTGAGAGTCTGGAATAGGCTGCCCATAGAATCACAGAATGGTAAGGCTGGACACAAAACCAAACAGCAAACAAGTAAATTGCAAGTTGCAGTACATGAACTAGAATTCGAACATTCCATCCTCCCCTTCCCCTGCAAGTTGCAAGATGGAAATATTTTCTTTCTTTCCTTCTTGTATTTTTCCTCTTTTTTAATTCCCCCCCCTCCCCCCTTAGGACAGAAATACTTTTTCTGAGAACTATCTCCACACAAAAGCTTACAGAGTCCAATATGATGTCTTGTCTTATCACTTCTGAACAGACTCTGGAGTTTGAAAAGGCTTCTGAAATTTGCTTAACTTGCCATTTCCTAATATAATGAGCAAATCAATGTGTCTTGCTTTCAGAAATGCTGGTGGCTTCAGAATAATTTGAGAGTCAGCAAGGATAAGCAGAAATGAAGCTACAAGCACTTGCCCATCACTGGAGTATCTGAGATGATTTACAGATAACAGTGTGCTAATTTCCAGTCGTCAGGGAGGATGTCACTCACCTTTATTTGCTAGGCTCAGCACTTCTTGAATAAGCTAATTTAGATGTTGGGAGCTTCTGAAGGAAACCTACAGGCATCCCCACCAGCACTGCAGCTGAGCAGGGCTGCGAAATGGGATTGCAGCAGGGGAAGCAGCTCTGGCAGAAGGCACCGGAGCAGCTGGCAGCATGCACTGTCCAGCCAGCAAAGCCTGCACCCTCGCCCTCCACAAAGCAGCCTTCCTGGCAAACCTTCCTCAGACCTGCTTACCAGTCCTGGAGGGAAAGCAAAACTGCCAGGGAATAGAGGAAGTGCCACTTGTGTGGCAGACAGGGCAAGGAGAGCTCTGGCCATAGCCTGACAGGCTGGGAAACACAATGCAAATGTATTTATCTTCAGCCCTGCACGCCTGCCTTAGCGCTGCTGCTGAGGGCCTGCGGGGGTTAGTCTGCTTGGAGACTGGAAGCTAAGTTTCACTTTGACATTCAGGCAATTTTCCAGTCAACTGCTACTGTGCAGGATTATTTGAATGAGATCAGACTAATTTTAATGAAGTCCAAAGTTTAAATTAGATGCAGCAGCACCTAGGTTAAATTCAGAAGTTATTTCCAATGCCGTTTTGCATAGAACTGTTCACATGATTGCATTCTGATGTGGTTCTTCAACCAAACTGTTGTGGGAAAGGTTATTTCAGATCAGTTGTTCTGATCAGTTTGAAATGTTGTGCTTCTTACTTTTTTCTTTGGGTTTAGTTTCACTTTTCTCTGATTTAAGCCAGAAACTTTTGAAGTGAAGGGAGGAAAATGGAACCCTGACAGGTTTTGCTCTGAGTTTCCTGCTTGTTTCAAGGGAAATACTCCCTAGATCTGATTTGCCCCCCAATGAAACAACCAGATGTCTGATTGTGTCTGCTTTAAAACATAGAGATTTTGCCTCTTTGTGAGAGCTGCCTCTCACTGTCATTGCTCCCTGTGGCACTCCCCACTCTGCTATTCTTCCTTATTAGTAATTTTCTGTGATAGGGTTTGATTATTTTCCTAACACTCTGGGGGAAATCCTCTTCCTCCTAGGAACAGCCACGACTGACAAATGTTAGCTTTTATTCTTCTGGCACGTTTCCTCTGACTGTCACTGCACCTCTGCTGAACAACCTTAACAGACACTGCTGCTTACCCTGCCATGGGGGCATCTTAGGCACTCTGCTTTGCCATGAAGACTCACATCAATGCCAGTCTGTATCTTAGTGTCCTCTCCTTCCCCATACCCACGTGTCTTGGATTAGAAACTGGAAACAACTGCAGGCTCTCCTGTTTGGAACATTAACAGACATAAACCTTACTGGTTTAAGCTGGAAACAGTTTGCATCCCAGCACAGAAATGAAAACATCAGATGAAAACCCAGGCAATTATTTTAGAACCCCTGTCTGTGCTAATGAGGTATCAGTGCTTACAGTGGGGAAAAAGGTCACATTTGCCTTTAAAGGGGTCTGTTTTGCAACTCAAGTAGAGGTGAAGGAAATAATATCCTTACCACTAGAGAGAGCTCACACACTGGCATAATACAACATTGCTTTGGGCTCCTTTTCACAGAGCTGGGTTAAAAACCTAGGAGGGAAACAAATGTGCCATCTGGAGTCATGATGGGAAGATATGACCTGACAAAAAGAAGAGTCCAGAGGCTGGTTCCAGCTGGACATGGGGAGAGGAGAACATGTTGCCTTCATTCCTCACCATGGCAGATTCTGCCTGGATCCCATGAAAGGGAAGAAGAAGTATTTGAAAGTAAATACGTTGATTTTTCCACTTTTGGCAGAGTAGCTTGAGTTGATGAGGCTTGTGGCAGAGGCTTCTGTCTTTCCTGCCACTCAGGGAGAGGAAGAGCTCTGGTGTACTTCATTTTACCACGAGGGTGCTGGGACCCTGGAACAGCTTACCCAGAGAGGTTAGTTGAGGTCCCATCCCTGGAAATATTCAAGGTGAGGCTCCACAAAGCTCTGAGCAACCTGATCTAGTGCAGGATGTCCGTACTGCCTGTGGGGGGGTTGGACTGGAGGAGCTTTGGAGGTGCCTTCCAACCCAGACTGTCCTATGATTTTCAGCAGGTAAAATCTGTCCCCAGAAGCTAAGGACCAGCCAAAGATGTCTCTGCTTCTAAAAGCATGGGAGAAAAAGACTGCAGTAGCCTTCTTAGGTTAGCAACACTGAATAAAAGTCAGTGATAAAGAGCACCAGATATAGAATTGGTAGCTGCTGGATAGCAGGTTGTGACTGCAAACTTCAGAGCAAGCTGAGGAAAGTTAAGTGAGAAAAGAGAACATTTTGGAGCATATTTGGGAGAGATTTCGTAAGCCCATACACAAGAAGATGTTTTTAAGGTCTATAAATTTTTTTGGGCTTCTTGGTTGTATGTAGACTGACTTCTGAGGAAACGGAGGCAGGAACATTTGGTGGCTATTGCTTGTTGCTCAGAGCAGTGGAGCAGTGTGTAAAAGGCAGTGACAGTGTTCTGCGCTTGTCTGACCTGCACATGGCCACTCAGCATTTCCAGACTGGAAACCAAAGGATGCTTAGGGGTAGTATGGAAGAATTCGTGTCCCATGTCCCCCCTCCTTGTCCTCCACCCAACTGTTCTCCCACAGACAGCAGGTGAACTCAAAATCTCAGTGTTTGAAATCCCTCTCTTTGTCATTTGGGCTTATTCCAACTTCTAGCAAACAGGAATACAATAAGTTCTATGATGTTGTTCAGGCCTTATGTTATTCACTATTGGAAAAGTCATCTCCATTCCAACCCTTTCAAAAAGCCCTTTCAAGGAGCTCCTGGGAGCTGAGACACCTGATATTGCCAGGGGTCCAGGGAGGCCTCATGACAATGGACTTGTGTCATAGAATGATAGAGTCATAGAATGGTAAGGTTGGAAGGGACCTCAAGGATCATCCAGTTCCAACTCCCTGCCATAGGCAGGGACACCTCCCACTAGCACAGGTCACTCAAGGCCTCCTCCAACCTGACCTTGAACACCTCCAGGCAGGGAGCAGCCACAACCTCCCTGGGCAACCTGTGCCAGTGTCTCACCACCCTCACTCCAAACAACTTCCTCCTAACATCCACTTTCAATCTCCCCTCTGACACTTCAAACCCATTCCCCTTGTCCTGCCATTCCCAGCCCTTGTCAATAGTCCCTCCCCAGCCTTCCTGCAGCCCCCTTCAGATCCTGCAAGGTCACTCCAAGCTCTCCTGGAAGCCTTCTCTTCTGCAGGCTGCAGAACCCCAACTCTCTCAGCCTGTCCTCACAGCAGAGCTGCTGCAGCCCTCTCAGCATCTTAGTGGCCTCCTCTGGACTGACTCCAACACTTCCATGTCCTTCCTGTGCTGGGGGCTCCAGAACTGCACCCAGGACTGCAGCTGGGGTCTGAGGAGAGCAGAGTAAAGGGTGTCAAAGTCCTGGAATCTCTTCACAAAAGCAGGTATGTTCCATCAGATAAATTATTTTTTATTTACTTTTTTTTTCTTTTAATGTTTTTTGGCATCAAATGTGTGTTCAGTGGTGTGAAAGTCAGGTGAAGAAGCATTTTTATAGCCATTTGTCTGTGCAGTCCCTCGGTGTGGCATTCCTGTGCCACGCAACCCTTCTGAAACCAACTGAGACTTCTGTGTGCCAGAGACGACTTTGCCCTGGTGTGCAAGGCTGGGTTCCTAATTACCATGAGGTGCAAGGCAATTAAAACAACACCATTTTCCTGGGGGTGTGATAAAACCTTGCTATGTTGTTACCCCAAGCTCTCAATGCTCCTAAGATCCAGGGGCAGCCTGAAACAAGACGGAAGGCAGGAGTTCTGTGTTCTCGCAGTACCTGTTTGTCTCTCTGGTTGCAGGGAGATCTTTGCCTGCTTACTGTGTTCTTCCAGTCTCTTCTACCTTCCTTTTGCTTGGGTTCTGTTTCCATACTCAGCACTGTGTTACTAGGATATGTGTAGGTGCCTTGTCAAATGAAATGTCAGTGTCGTAGGAAGAGAGTGAAGAGGAAAGCGACGAGATGTTGGGTGCCTATAAATAATTTAGGGTATTCCTAGTCACTCCTCCTCCTGAACAAATCACCTTCCCATTGGTTCAGCTCAGGTATGAAGGGCTGAAATAGTTATTTTCTACATCTAACAACAGAATTGTTCCCATTCTGCTGAAAAGTAGCCTCTTACCTCTGCCTTCAGTAAAGTCGTTCAAGGACAGACGTTCCTTTTCACAATCAATTTAATCCAAGTCATTAACCAAGGAGCCCAAAGAAGTTTATAGACCTTAAAAATACAAATAACAGAGTGTGCTGTGGCTTTAATTAGTAACACTCCAGATTTGAAATGGTGACCTAGAGGTATATAACTCCATAGCCCATTACCAGTCCCTTGGGCCACCCCAATCTGTCAGAGACCTTTTCCTCCCCTTACTAACTAAGCTGAAGAATACCCAGGACAAGTTTTTCTTTTCTTTTCCTTCTATCTCTTTCTTACAACTTTCAAATGCCTCTAAAAAGCTTTAGAAGGCTCTGTGGCAGGAGATAAAATACACAGTATTTGAAAATTTGCTAATATTAGACCCCCACCTCCAATCCTGCCTCCAGCGCTGGTGTCCCCAGCATCAACAGGACACAGAGATGCTGGGGTGAGGCCAGAGGAGGCCACAAAGATGATCCAAGGGCTGCAGCACCTCTGCTGTGAGTACAGGCTGAGGGAG
>VWYK01100410.1:26575-63308 GCA_013399775.1 Semnornis frantzii
CTGCCCAGGGAGGCTGTGGCTGCCTCCTGCCTGAGGGTGTTGCAGGCCAGGCTGGATAAAGCCATGGCAGGGAGGTTGCAGTAGGTGATCTCTGAGATCTCTTCAAACCTAAACCATTCACGATAGTTACCAATCCTGTCAGTAAAAACTTTCTTCAGGAAGTACATGTGTGAAGTCTCCTTACACTTGCATGTTTTTGTAAGATCTTGTTGAGAAAATGAACGTAAACCACCCAGCAGATATTAGCATCAGATGGAGCACCCATTCCTGTAGTGTTACCAACTCTGATTATCATTATCTCTGATCTCAGACAGTCCTGATAAGAGCTGCTGCCAAGTCAGAAATAAGGGGGTGGGGGGCAGGGGAAGGGACAGAATAAGACTACAACGACAATTTAAATTTCCTATGAAGGCTCTTAGCACTGAAAAGAGATCATTATTGTTCTTACACAATTTCACTTAAAAATAGCTCCAAATGTTGGGAGTTCTGAGCACTGCAGCTCCAAAAAGAAGTGGAATTTCTGATCCACAGAATTTCTGGAAGTTGACATTTGAAGAGATCAGTCTCTGCATGTTGTGAAATGTTCTAATATATAGCTTCTAACTTATTCCACACATTTTGTTCCAACCTCACAGTTCTGAATATATCACACAACATAGCCCATGTCAATCTTCATGCATATTCCATTTCCCTCCTCCTTTCCCAGGGCTCATATTCAAAAATGCCTAAAACGCTCCATTGAGAGGGCTCTCAGACATTCAGTGTGCCAAGCTGCACTTGGGTCCAGCAGCAGAGGTCACAGCATTGTCTTTCTTACAGCCACCAGGTGTGTGAGGTGGGCTGTGAGCCTCTGCAGGAATTGCCAGGCTCCAGCTCAGCAGATCTAGCATTTAGGGTTCATCTGCAGTAAACAGCAAGGGAGGGAGGGGGCTTCTAGCTCCAGAATGGATATGAAGGGCTTCAGAAAGGTAATTAACCATCTCCTCCTGCCCCTCAGAGATGGAATTTAATTCACTGGGAGGATACCTAGAGTCACACATTTATGACATTCCCATCTCATTCTCAAGAGAACATAGTATGAAATGGGAGCAAGGCCAGCAGTGGGGTAGAGCTTACAAATAGGTGTGCTGGTGCTTCCTGCCTGTGTCTCTTCCTGAGCAGAGCACTGTGTCACTCCTGCCACCACTTGTGCTGCTCACAAGAAAAGAAGGCTACCAGGAGAGCTTAGAGTGGCCTTCCAGGATCTGAAGGGGGCTACAGGAAGGCTGGGGAGGGACTACTGACAATGTGTGGGAATGCCAGGACAAGGGGAATGGGTTTGAAGTGTCAGAGGGGAGATTGAAAGTGGATGTTAGGAGGAAGTTTGGAGTGAGGGTGGTGAGACACTGGCACAGGTTGCCCAGGGAGGTTGTGGAGCACAGAAGCACCCAAGGTGGTCTTTGATCACATTCTGTACTTCTGTGCTCCACAACCCCTCTGGAGGTGTTCGAGGCCAGGTTGGGTGAGGCTTGAGTGCCCTGTGCTAGTGGGAGGTGTCCCTGCCTATGGCAGGGGGTTGGAACTGGATGAGCTTTGAGGTCCCTTCCAACCTTCCCATTCTGTGATTCTGTGATTCATGTATGGGCTTAGTCCTTGAGAGGATGGGTTTTGAAGATCTTGGCACACTAGTTTAATGTGCTGTTCTAAATAATAGGATGTGGAAGGACAAACAACATATGGTTCAGATTTCTCCACGAATGCTTTCTCCTGACAATATGAAGACAGCCTCAGCCAGCTGAAGCAGCTTCTTTAGGGCAGAAGACAACTTAAACCCTTTGAAGAGTGAAATGGCAGTGGTGGAGATTTCTCTGTATCCCACAGAGATATCCTGTATTCTTCCTTCTGTGACTTCTTTCAGGTTCTAGATGGAGACCTGATTATTTAGTCTCACCTGGGCTGGTTTGCCAGGCAGACTGCTTTGCTATGTATTTTCCCCCTCTTTGTTCTGGGCTTTATTTGTGCTGTGTGGATGATTTCCACTTCCCATGGATGCAAATGGGCTGCTAAAGCCCTTTGTGATCAGAGAAGTAAGCTCTGGTGTTTCCCAGCACACTGCTCCCAAAGCCTGTTTGAATTAGGTATGTCTGGTTAATTACAGCTTTTCCCCAGGAAGTCTTTATGCCAAAATCATAGTCTCAACAACCTCAACATTTCATACATTGCAAATATTTGAGGATCTGCTGGGATAAAAGGGATTGTCTGTTGCAGGATCTATCCTGATTAAACATTTCTGTCAAGTGGATTTTGACATATTACAATTGAACATTTGTAAAGCTGAAAGCAAAAGTGACATTGTATTCCCCTTGAATGCTAAAGGAAAGGGAGTGCACCTTTCCATCACCAGCACTCAATGTCATTCTTACTTCACATCTTTGCTACAAAGATAGAGTTGCTAAGCTGGTTACCAGCCCAGGCTGTGCATGGGAGGAGCACAGTGCTCTGCTAGAACCAGTGCCCTGGGCCTCAGAACAGCAACTGGCTAGCAGGCAACGTCACCCAGACAAGGAGGTCCTGACACCTTTTCTGAAGTTCTGGCAACTTGTCCACCAGCTTCACCTCCACATCCTGCATGTCTTAATAGAAGGGGCAGGAGCTTTGCAGCCTCCACGGCTCTACAGAGCATCAGAGAATGGCTCAGGTTGAAAAGGACCTCAGAGCTGCTCTGCTCCACCCTCCCCATCACAGGCAGGGACACCTCTCAGCCAGACTCAGCTGCTCAAGGGCTCATCCAGCCTGGCCTGCAACACCCCCAGGCAGGAGGCAGCCACAGCCTCCCTGGGCAGCCTGTGCCAGACTCTCACCACCCTCCTGCTGAAGAACTTCTTCCTCAGCTCCAGTCTAACCCTGCTCTGCCTCAGCTTCAAACCATTCCCCCTCGGTCTGTCACTGGACACCCTCAGCACAGCAAAGAAATCCCATGGACTGAAGGTGCTTCACTGAAGCAGAACAAGGAATTGTGAAGTACACAATCCAGGTCAAAATGCAATGTCTGTAAAGGATATCTCATAATGACAACATCTAAAACCTGCTCATGAAGTTTTTAACTTTAGGTCAATGAGAAAGCAGCTTCCTGGCAGACAGCAAGGAATAATTGAGATAATTTCCTTTATCCTGGATGGTCCTGACAGGTAAATCATCCTTATTTGAGATTGACCTCCCCAGTGGGTTTGGTTTAAAAGAACTATTAAATGAGAATTGTTTACTCAGAGTTGATTTTCAGGCAATCCATGGTCAGAAGAGCGTTGAAATTTAAAGTGATGGAGCTGTGGAAGAAACCATTGCTGGACTGATTTTGGGAACCATTTTAAGACAGTGTTACCTTGTTCTGGGATTGTTTAGCAAAGAGAAAAAGACTGATTTTATTTTAACTGCTGATTATATTAACTTCCAGATCCTTTTCTTATATCGAATCAGTGTGACTTTAAGCAGGAGTCCATTTATTACATCTTTTATTAGGTCTTTCATTATGTATGCTTGTAAAGATCTTAATAGAGATGTTAAGTAATGGAATTTTGCAAGTTCCTAAAATCTTCATAAATCTCCATAAATTGTCTCTTTATGAGAAACCTGCTTTCATTGTGTCTGATTTTTTATTCATACGCAACAAAAATGTTAATATACTTTAATTGAGCTAATATGATTTATCTTTTCAGTCATTATATGAGTTAATTTTGTTCTAAAGAAATCCTGTTTTCGAATTCTCTCCAGCAACGTAGAATTAAAGTAATTATAGTTTGGCATGGGAAATTAGTCAGAAAGGGCCATGGTTTCTAAAATGAATGGAAGTTTTCCCAGGCTGGCTCAGCCATATGCTTTACAAAAGGGAGGTGAAATAAAGGAAGCCTTTTGCAGTGCACTTAGTGCAAGAACTCACTTTCTGGGGGTACAGATTTGCCAGACAAGTAGAAAGAAATATTAACAGGGCAAGAAGTTTGAACTTTCTTGCCCGTTCCATACGTGTCCTTGCTGCAGTCATTGGCATTTCTGTTTTGTTTTGTTTTGTTTTTTCTTTAAATTCAGAAATTGTGAAAATCAGAGCAATGTAGCTCCCGCAGTTTCCTTCCTGGATCTCTGAGAGCAGAATGCAGACAGCTACAGCAGTGTGGATGTGCCCAGTGATGCTCATGGGAGTTCCCATACAGAAATTTAATAGACCTATGACTATGTGGTCAGTTCTCTTGTACTGTTCATGCAGTATTTGTAGCACACATGACTCAGACAGTCACTCACTGAGGTCTTTAAAGTTTCTGCATTGAAGCAGCATAAGACGGGGCCTGGGGCTGCTGGACTGAGTACTGATGAGCATGAAATATCCACAACAAAGGATGAGTCTGTAGCAAGTTGCAAAAAACTCCAGGGCTTACTCCACCAGCTTGAGGGCAAGGGCAATAAAATGCACCATCCTCTGTTCAGAAAAGACTGGCAACAGGGCCATAGTTAGGAAAGTTAAAACACTGCCAGAGGCCAAAGAATTAACATGATACAGGAAACTCATTGCCAAGGAGAAGGCAGAACAAAAGGCAAAATACTTTCTTAATGCTTGTAATATATCATATGGTAGTGCACTCCATTACAGTCAGTGACATCTGCATCTACAAAAGTCTCAGAGGTAAGCAAAGTCATAGCCACAAAACAGACTTCAGGAGTGCTGCTCTACCGGGCAGGACAACTCCAAAGCAAATCAGGGCTATTTATGCCATCGCTAAGGGAGAGGAAGGAAGCAATGTCAGGATCCTCCTCCTAACTTTAGGGCTTTCCTGGAGGATGAGATAGGACGGCAAGGAAAGGCAGATGATGGATCAGAGCAATGACTGTCCTGGGTAGAACTTCCCTAGTCTATGCTTGAGCTCACACTATTTAGTGTCATACAGGGCTGGCATCATGGCACTTAACTTTGGTTGTTTCAAAATTAGGGGTCTCTAGAGCCCAGATCATCCATCCCCATTCAACACCTCTTTCTGGAGAGCTGAACTGTATTAAGGGTTTGTCTCCCTTTGCTGGTGGCAGTATTAGCCCAGTGAATTAGTCTAACCTCCCGGCTGATGTTTTGGGTGGATATAGATGGCTTAGGTGAGTGATGACGGACGTGGACCTGGAAGGACAAGAAACTAAGAGGTGTGTGAAGAGGATGACTGGAGCTCTCTCCTAGATAGCAGGTGGCAACCTTCTCTGTTGAGGAGTTTAAAACAGACCCTTGCTGCTGGAAGAAGTCAGGAGAAAGAGGCAGCTGTCAGACAGGTGATGTTTGCTGCTGGCCAGTGAAGCTGCATGCTTTGTCAGAGTTAGCCATGGATGAGAGGCTTGGCATGGCCTGTCTTGGGTATGTGACTTCTGTACATCCTCACACACCTCTCTGTGCTTAGACTGCAGAATACAGACATCATCTCCTGCAAGACCACCAGTCCCTGACATCAATTTTGCGATGAGTTTTCCCCTTGAACTTTTTTTGCCTCTATTATGCCTCCATTAGTACCCTGAGTGTGGGAGTTATGCTGGACAATTTGCCTGCTGCCGTGATGGATGGTTATGACACGTTATGGATAAGAGGTAATTAAATACAAACTATGTGTTGTCCATCAATGCAGTTATCCTGGAGGCTTTGGTATTAATATATTTTTAATTTCCCAGTTCACGGATGAAAGGCTCAGCCCACATTAATATAATAAAGAGATAATTTAGTAAGAGCCCTGCTGCCATGGTCTTGATTCAGAGAAACTTCACATTAAGATACATGGTAGGGGAGGGTTACTAAACCCTTTAGTTTGGACTTAAGACTCAGGCACAATCATGCCCTGTTCATTACATGAAGAAATTTATTTCACAATATTTCTTTATACCAAATTTTCACCTTCCCTTTAAGAAGTATGTTGAAAATCTGGTTTATAGGCAGTATTTATGTCTTGTGAAGAGCAGCATCCTTTCTTTGATGCTCCACATTTCTGTTGCATCCTTTGGAAGTTAAGAGAAGCAATGGGTGAAGAAAGCAGCCTGCCCAGCAGCAAGCAGCAGTGTGAGCAGCCTCTGCATCAGCTTGTCAGCTAATGTGCTGAGCTCTGGTGCCAGCAGCTGTGTGAACACAGCTCTAGAGACTGGATGCTTTTCTTTTGGTAGAATCTGAGAATGGCTTAGCCAGGAAAGGGCCTCAGACATCATCTACTCCAACCTCCCCACCATGCCCAGGGACACCTCTCAACTAGACCCAGGTGCCCAAGCCCTCATCCAGCCTGGTCATGAACCCTTCTCAGGCAGGAGGCAGCCACAGCCTCCCTGGGCAGCCTGTGCCAGACTCTCACCACCCTCCTGCTGAAGAACTTCTTCCTCAGCTCCAGTCTAACACTGCTCTGCCTCAGCTTCAAACCATTCTCCCTTGGCCTGTCTCAAACCCCCTCTGCAGCCTTCCTGCAGCATCCCTTCAGGCACTGGCAGGCAGCTCTGAGGTCCCCCTGGAGCCTTCTCCTCTGCAGACTGCACACCCCCAGCTCCCTCAGCCTGTGCTCACAGCAGAGCTACTCCAGCCCTGGGATCATCTCTGTGGCCTCCCCTGGACCCCCTCCAACAGTTTTTGATTTTTTTTTTTTTTTAATGAATACTTTCTCTTTTTTAAGGCAATTGCTGTACAGTCATGAGTGTAATTGGAAGAGTAAAAGGAGAAGGGAAGTGGGAGAAACAGTCACAGCTGAGAACAGCACTGCCTTACCAATATTTTCAGTGGTCTCCAAACCCCATCTCAAAAATAAAGCAGCACTTGCAGAAAAAACAACATGCAAATATTTAAGCACATTACATATATTATCCACTTACAAGTTTGCTTTCTCCTCACAGTACACAAATCAAACCACGGCTCAATGCAGAGCCTGTTAGCCAAATTAAACATGAAACATTAATGAAGTCTCCTGTGAGGGGCAAAATAAGAATGCTAAACAAATCTGAAAATCTCAGATAGACTTTACCAAGCCTTGGTCAATTGCTAGTTAATGGTGTATTAAGTAGGAGTAATTATTCACGTTACAGGTTACTTTGTACAAATTACAGGTAATAAGCTTAATGCAGATGTGACATAGGTTCTTAATTCTAGCCATTAAGGAAAGTAGATTTAACTCCATTAAGTAACCTCACTTAAATATGACAACAGATAACTGTGGTCATTAGACTAATGACATCTGTCATCAGCACTGATATTCCCACTACAGCATACGTACAGTGTCAGTGTCTCTGTTAGGAAATGATTCAGGGAGCTGTAACTTGGCTATTTTAAGGCAAGGCAGAGGAATAAAAATTAACTCAAGCAAGGATAAAAGTTTTCAAACAAGGTCTGCACCAGCAGTGTATGTCGGGAAAGCCTCCACAGCCTGTTTGCACGTGGCAGAGCAGGATGACTTTTGATAGCACACAAGTGTGAAATGGCATTCAAGGTCCATGTGGCTGCCTCAGACTGTGCTTCAGGTCAAGCCAGCCCCAGCACACAGCTCCTCAAACATCCACACACAGGCCAAAGCTGCACTGCTCCAGCTCTCTCCTTTCCTTTTATTATGATTTCCCAGTCATCTTCAATTGGGGGATACCAGCACATATCTGTTATGAAGTATTTGCTTCCTGTACCTACAGACAAGAATAAATGAAGCACTTACACATTCTAAACAGCACCTAATAGCTTTTGGTGAAAATATGACTGATGCATAATAAGTTTGCAAACTGCAAGTAGCTCAGATAAAGTCGTCCTCAGGGAATCTGCTGCTGTCTGTACATTCAGATTTATAGAGTAACCTGCTATTCTCTAGCTGGGTTATTAGCTTAGCACTCAACAAGCGCTAAAGCTCTCTGCACACCATTCCTTCTCTGCTGTTTCTCTGTGCTCACTCCCATATACCTGTACATTCCTTTTGCTGCTTCCTCAGTGCATATTTCTTACCTGGTAGGAAAAACAACAGTGAGTGATTTTGCCTTTTGGTCTGGCAGAACTGGCTGGGGCAGAGTGGAAATAAAGCTCAAAGCTATGAAGAAGGGTCAGTTTTAAAGGCAGGAGAAATACTATTGCCAGAAAGCTATTCTTGCTCTGCAGTGCAGGAGGATGTCTTCTGAATGAAGCTTGAGGGCAGAATGCATCTGATGGTCCCCCTGGTGCATTTTTGGAAGCCCCTTTTCCAGTGCCTGTCCAACCCCTGGCATTACAGCAGCATTCCTCAGTGTTTGGGGAGGAGATGGCACCTGGCAGCTCTAAGCATGCAGGGCAGAGCTGTTCTGGGTGAAAGCAAAGGTTTGCCTGTCCTCGTGCACTTTTAATTTTTTAAATTTATTTTCTCTTATCCTTGATACTCTAGCACTGGGCTCAGGTTTTATGATTCCTAGTTCTGTTCCTTTGAGTCATTACACAAAGGAAAAGCACACGCAGTTAGAAATGCCACTGGAATGCAGCAGCTACAACCTCCCCTTTTTGGTCTTACTTTTACCTGTTTTGTAGCCCTGACAGTGACACACCATGGGAGTTCTACAGACGAGTCCTCCTCTCTCGCTGGCAGTTTACTCGAGATGCTGCAGCCCTGCTTCTGAAGGCAGGGCCGGTGAGGAAACAGCCCTGCTGGAAGCCAACAGAGGGGGCAACGATGCAGCCTTTGGGGCGCAGTAACTGCTGCCCTGAGCTCTCCCAAGAGACCCTGCTAACCACAGAGTTTTGCTTAAGAGCTCTGAGGAGCTCCTGCTGATGTCTGTTGAGCAAGGACGTAATAATTTATAAGGGAATGGAAAAGATAAAGCAGTGCTGCTTGTATAAGCTCTCGTGGAAACAAGAAGTGTGCAACTGCTGGGATAGAAGTGTTACTGTGAAAAAACCCCAAACCCAATCAATTACAGGGAGCACCTTGGCCATTGGGGCAGTTAAAATGTTTCAAGAAAGGGAAATTTTCAAGTTATTCCAATGCACAAAAAGGTCTCTATGCTTCATCACCAGCTAGGCAAAAGAGGGGAAGAAGATGCCAAGGTAGTAGCTCAACAAAGTGTGTTCATTCTCAGTTTGTAGTGTATGACACTATCAAGTAAGTGAAAGAAAGGAATGTTTCATTGACAGCAATCAAGAAGGGTGTGAAAGCAAACATATGCAAGCCACGTTCAGGTGGAAAAGTGGAAACAATGACAGCTCTAGACTGCCAAAGTTACTGAGCTTCCACTGCCAAAGTTACTAAGCTTCCACTGCCAAAGTTACTAAGCTTCCCATACTCACTGCTAACTGCTGCAGACAGGGGTCTGTAGTACACCAGTACTGAGGAGCTTTTCAGACTGTGCTTTCTTGGAAGGTACAATCAAATGTTACAACCTCTGCTCCTCTCAGCCTGTGAAACCACATGTCAGAAAATGCAGAGCTAATTACAGTGCTCTCCACTGAGCGTTTGGCAGCTAACAACACAACACACAGCTGAGTATCAAAGAGACAATTACTGTGTGAATACAGATGAAAAGCTAACAGGAGTTTGCATCCTCGTTCGTTGCAGACACATCAGCAGTGGATGATGGGGTGCATGGCAGATGTCTTCAGCACACTTCCATCTCCACCAGCGTGGTGCTTGCAGCCTGCCAGTGCTGCAGCCGTGCCCGCAGGGAGTGCTGCTAGTGTGGTACTGTGGAAAAGGACACTGCTGGTCAAAGCTCTGCCAGCTCCTGTGAGCATCCTCTTTGTGCTCACTGAAGCATGCTGCCTTAGGTAGTGTGTCCATAGAATCATACAATGGGTTGGCTTGGGAGGGACCCTGAAGCTCATCCAGTGCAACACCCCTGCAGTCAGCTCCTCTACTAGATAGCCTGCTCAGAGTCTTCTTGAGCCTGACCTTGGCTACCTCCATGGATGGGGCCTCAACTGCCTCTCTGGGCAACCTGTGCCAGTGTTCCACTACCCTCAAGGTGCAGAACTTGTTCTCACATCCAATCTAAATCTGCTGTTCTCTCGTTTCAAACCATTGCCTCCTGTCCTGTCCCTGCAGGCCTTTGCAAACAGCCTCTCTGCAGCCTTCTCGTAGAGCCTTCAGGTACTGGAAGGCCACTGTCAGGTCTCCCTGGAGCCTTCTCTTCTCCAGCCTGAACAAGCCTAGCTCCCTCAGCCTGTCCTTGTATGAGAGGTGTTCCAGAAACAGGTCTTGCTCAACAGATCCATGGGGTTGGCTAGGGCTGGGTGATAGGTTGGACTGGCTGATCTTGGAGGTCTCTTCCAACCTGGTTGATTCTGTGATTCTATGATATCTGGGTAAGACTTTCTCCATAATTTAATGTCAAAGTCATCATTACGGAAACCCTGAAGGCAGGTGATGAAAAGTTGCTTTTCCTCTTTGCTCTTGGTTTGCATTCAAATATTAAAATACTTTTGGATAAGACAATATGGGATTCACTCAGATTTCTCACTGCCACCAACCCTAGATTTGGCCAGGATGCAAGCAGGACAATGTTAAAAATACAACACCCCACACACACTCATAAAACAGCTCAAGCTTGTGTTTGAAAAAGCCCAGTAAAGTCTGTAACTCTGCTACACACTAACAGGATATTAGGGTGACCTCAGCTGGCTCATCCTTGAAGAGAAACATGTGTGCCTCTAAAACCCAAAGAAACCAAAGGACCCACATTACACAGCATGGATAATTCTCAACTGTTTAATTACTCTGGTAAAGCCTCTTTGCTGCCATCATTCCATATGGTGCCTCCTAACACGGATATGAAGTCATTGACACTGGGTAAGTTTTCACAGATGTTATGGGGAAAAGAGAGGCATGCACATGGCAAAACAAAATAGTGACTGGTTGGCAAAGCTCAGGTGGCTAAAAGATAATAAATAACAGGGAGACTCCAAAATAAGTACTCATCTGAGCACATCCTGAGAGCTGCTGCCATTCATAAATCACTGAAGTTGCACTCTGTGCATTTTATGCCAGCAGAGGCTCTCAAGTGAATCATTGGCTCCCACTCTTCACACTGCATCACAGAAACCACAGACAAACAAGGGCAAAGGAAAAGCAGAAATGATGGTGAGGCCTGCAAGGTGCTTATCCTGAGGAGCACCCTTCTCAGGGAGATGTCTTCCCAAATATATTTTTCAGTTGCCTGATGACATGAGGATTGTTGACAGAAAGTGCTCACCCCCAAGAAGAAGGAGGCATACTCAGCAGATATTCCAGCTTAGTCCTTGTCCAGAAAACATTCATTCCATTTGCAGTCCAAGTGATGGATTGGCTGAGAGAAGGGAAATAGAATCACAGCATTGTTTGTGCTGGAGGAGACCTTTAAGATAGTCAACTCCAGCCAGCACCACCAAGTCCACCACTAAACTCTGTGTGCTGGTTTCAGGCTAATTGGAATATTTTAATGAAAAGAAAATAGATTCTAGGCTGAGAAAAGCAAACAGTGGTGATGTCTCCTGCACTCACAGGCTTGCTGAGATGGATAGGAACAAGAACACAAACACAGATAAGACACACACAGAGTCTCTCGGTCTCTGGGAGCTGTGTGTCTTCTCTCTGCTAACCTCACTAACCACTCTGCTTCTAACCCCTCTGCCTGATCCTCCAAACTCACCTTGCACATAAAGCAGACCCTGGGGTAAGGCAGAGGGGTGGGAAGAAGGTGGAAGGGTGGTTGGGAGCCCCTCCTGGGGACTCTGATTTCTGGGAGGGGAGTTGTGTTTCTGTATTCCCTTTAACTTGTCTGTGTCTGTAACTATTCCTGTCTGTTGTGTATATCTCTGCTTGTACATTGTGCTGAACTGTAAATAGAGCTTCAGTCCTTAACTGCCAGCTGGCTGAGTCCAGTCTGGGGGATTTTATAAAGTGGGGGGGCAGGGAACTCCCAAACCATGACACTCTGTCATCACCATGTCTACATCCTCTAAATATACACAGGGATGGTGACTAAGCCACTCCCCTGGCAGCCTGTCCCAATGCCAACCCTCTCATGAAGACATTTTCCCCAGTATCCAATGTAAAGCTCCCCTGGTGCAGCTTGAGGCAGTTTCCTCTTGTTCTACTGCTTGTTACTTGGGAGACAGAGACTCACCTGGCTCCAGCCTGCTGGCAGGGAGCTGTCTCCCTTCAGCCTCTTTTCTCCAGGCTGGACAAACTCAGTGCCCTCAGCTGTTCCTGTAGGACAAAATAAAGGCAGGAACTGTGAACCAAGGAACTCAGAGAGGTGACCAACAGCTGTGTGGTGGACAGTGAGCGTGAGCTGGAGTGCTGGGGCAGCAGGACTTTGAGAACTGGCACATTTAGCAATCAGCTGGGTGTGAGAAACAGCTGGAATTTACACCCAGTATTGTGGCTGCCTCCCTGGAGGGCTGCACATTTTCCTTTGCAATACCAAAATTTGGAGGTAAAAGGAAGACACAGAGAGAAAATGCACTGGGAAGCAACATTTCGGATGAAAAAGATAAACATTGGCCCTTTTGAGTTGCATTAGAAAACTCCTTTCTAAAGAACAGAAGTGGTGCAGTGGGTGGGTAGCTACAACATTATTGCTTTCCCCTCATTATAGATTAGAATGAAAATCTGTCAGATTAAAGATGTTTTAATCTCTTCAGAGCAGAGATTGTAACTTTTCTAATCATGTCCTGCTATAAAGCAAAATTTATTTTAACAGATGTTTCAAAGATAAAAAAATAAAGGTTCTCAAGCAAATGTCAGGTCAGATAAAATTACAGAGAGTGTAATATGAATGTGGTAAAGTGTGACTTTTTCTTTTCCCCAGCTCACTTTAATATTCTCAGAATGTTTATTTTAGGGGTTTTTAGGGTTTTTTTATTTGCTATTGTCTCAACCTCCAAGCTATGCAGGGGAACACTTTGCTGGTCACACTGTATTTGGAAATTGGAAAAACCTGCCAAACATACACATTTAAATAGAATGTTCTTTGTTTCCAGTTGGATCCATACACTGAACCCCCAATAAAGGAAAATACCTGAGCCAGAATTGTTCCTACACCAAATTTGGTCTTGAATTCACTCTACTGTAATGGGACACAAAACAGCATCGCTGATGTCTGTGCCTGAGTGTCCTTATGCCTGCAGTTTAAATGGGTCTAAAATTATATCTTAACTTTATCCTAGATTCAAAGTTGTATTTAGATACTTGGTTTAGATAGTTTTTCAATGAACAATGAGCCCCTCAGCTCCAGAAGGAGCTCAGGGAACTGCTTGAGAGAGCCCAGTCCAGAGCCCCCCAAGCTGCTGCAGGCAGTGAACATCTCCTGTGAGGCCAGGCTGAGGCAGCTGGGGCTGGGAGCTGGCAGCAGAGGAGCCTGAGGGCTGCCCTCAGTGCTGTGCTAAAGATGTGCAGGGCTGAGTGGGGAGGATGCAGCCAGGTTCTGCCCAGGGGTGTCCAGTGACAGGACAAGGGGCACTGGGGGCAAACTGGAGCAGAGGAGGTGCCACAGGAACAGAAGGGAAAACTTTTTGCCTATGAGGGTGGCAGAGCCCTGGAGCAGGCTGCCCAGAGAGGCTGTGGAGTCTCCTTCTCTGGAGACTTTCCAAAGCCACTTGGATGTGTTCTGTGTGACCTGCCCTGGGTGCTGTTGCTCTGGCAGGGGGGTTGGCCTTGATGAGCTTTTGAGGTCCCTTTCAACTCCTAAGATGCTGTGATTCTGTGAAATGCTGACTTGCCAGTTGAGACCTTTTGTTTGTGCATTTGAGCAGAGCACTGCAAGCATCTGTACGGCCAGAAAGCACTAACCCAAGCTCCTGGCTCTCACTGCACCACTGATGGGCTTCCCTTTTCTAAGCAAGGAGACAGGAGAAAGCTCTTTCATACATAGATAGGTGAGATCCCCCAGCAGGAGAACAGCTGCCCTGGTGCTGAGAGAAATGTCAAAGCAGGGAGGGTGCATTCTTGCTGTGATTTTTGCCAAACCTATCCAAACTGTAAACACAGCCATACATTTGGGAATAAAAAGTTGCTCCTGGAGGATGGAATTGCAAGAAGGTGCAGAATGTCTTCCTAAAGAGCATTTGCATTGACTGAGCAATCTCTTTAGAGTCAGTCCCAGTACTTTAGGTGCAAGGAGGATTTGATGTGATTAACTTCCAGGACCAGGCTAACACACTTGTCAGATTCCAAACTCCTCTGTAGATTTATTACATGGTGCTGGATAACTCACTTCACTTCTAGTTTTAATTTACAAAAGTGGACCAAATTCCTCTCTGCATTCTCATCTTCCAAAAAGAAACCCTTTGAACAAAGTGTGGGATGGAGGTTAATAGCCAAATCTTCCAGGAAAGGCAACATTGCATATGGGTATCTTTAGCTTTCAAGTGCTTAACTCGGTCCTGATGAACCTCAGTTGTGGAGGGACCAACACTGCTGTAGGTCAGCTCCACACATATCCTAAACCAGTTCTGGACAACAGATCATTAGCTCGACCCCCTTGGCTTCACATGGTTTGCTCTTCTTTTCAGACCTGTCCTGTAAGCTCAGGAGCATGTCTGTACTTCACTTGTAAAGGTGGAAAAAAAATTCCCAAGGTCTGTGCCAAAAGCAGGTGGAGACAGCACGAGTAGATGAAAACACACATCAGAAGATAGCAAATCCTCCCTCTAATAATTCTGGCTGGGAAATGGCTTAAATAAGACAACCTTCTTCTTGGCTGAATTAACTGAGCTTTTGAACACAGTGCTGATGCTTAGGGAGCATAATCAATAGTTGAACATGATGGGATGTGTTAGGGAACAGTGCACTGCCAGTCTCTCTGCAGACAAACCTCATCTACTTCTTCCTGTATCTCCCCTGCCTCCCTGGGAAGCCTGCCTGTGATGGGGGGAGCACAATGTGTGTCCACCTTACGAGGGGATGATGAGAGGATTGTGTCACCCTTAAGTGACTACCAGGTGCTGCTAGCAAATCAAAAATGGCTGGGAAAATGGAAAGGGACAGAAGAAAAGAATCCTCTCAAATCGCCACAACATTTCCTGGAAAGGGAGGCTTTCTGGGGCAGTCAGGCATGCCACCCTGCAAGCCCTCTGCCCACTCAGGGGCACCATCCAAAATATGGTATGATCACAGCTCTGCCACCCAGGGAACAGATGGAAATAATGAACACGTTGGGAAAACAGGGAGAGATCCACTCTGCAGGTCTTGTCCGTGGGCCCAGAACAATTGTTGCTACTCAGGAGTAAAGGCATCTTGCTGTACACTTTTGGCTGGTTTGTAAGTTTGTTTAGAAGTGAGAAAGTAAAAGCCCGCCACAGCCAACACAAACAGGTCTCCAGAAATAGTCACAGCATTATCATGCTGCATAATATAGCAAACATCCATTTAATGGCTGCACAGTTTCCTTCTCACACGACTGTGTGCCAGCAGTAACAAACACAAAAGCAGCTCCATTTAAAGTTCAAGTTAAGTTGCATGAGTTCCCCACAGTGAAGCAATTATTCCCTCAGAGGCTCTCATTTTCTTTATCACACCATGAATTCCTCAGACAACCAATGTGCAGCTTCCACCATGTGGTTACTTCTGCTGCAGCAAAATATCTCAGGCACAGTGTGTAAGGGCAGACATTTGTCTCTCTCTGGATGATTCCTAAGTTTGACTTTTGATCTCCCTACAATCAAAACCATTTCTTCTAGGCAAAAGCATATTGCCACTAATCTAATCTAAACTGTATTTCCCCCTTTAGGCTCACAACTTATTTGCTTCTCAATAATACAGATTAAAGGTTTTGATAGAGGTGTATGCAGTATCACTGCATCTATGAGGTTGCAATGAAGTAGTGCAGTCAGTACTTGAGGTATCTAAGAACTAGAGGCAGACACTACCCCTGGATCTTAGCATTGCACTCTGCTATATCTCACTACAATGCATGGCAACATTGCTTTCAAACCCAAGCACTCAGCTCTGCTCAGACCATTAGCTCCAATCTCCAGCTGTAGCCTTCCTGCAGCCCCCACTGGAGCAGTCTCCCATCTATTTCTTTTTTCTCTCTTTGATGTTACCTTTAGGGGGTAGAGCTCTGCAGATCTTCCCTCCTAGAGTCCCACAGCTGAGTAACTGCAGAAAAAACCCCTCCTTTTCTAAGTGCATGGGTTCCAGTGGTCATTCTTGTGAGTATTCCAGTTGGAGTTTGAACAGAAGTAAAAAAAAACCAACCAGAGAAAACAACCCAAGTAACTTCAGAGAGAATTTCCTAAGGTGATAAAAACAAATCAGATAACTTCACATTGCAAATATGACCTTATTGAACTTGATAAAACAGGTAGTTTTGCTTCTAGTTTGATAAAGGCATCCCTGACCATCTTCAGTAATGAATAAATTCATGATAAATTCCCTGGTTTCCAGACAATAATAGGTTGAAATAATACAAATAATACAATTCATTCCATTAAGTTCACCACTCTGTTGTTTTTCTGCTAAGCATTGTTGATTGCCTCATCTCTCTCTTTTTCTCCCTTCACTTGCAGAGTGCCACTGAACCCACCTGATCCACTGGCAAAAGCCTTATGAAGACCTAAATCCCATTTTCATTCTCAGGTGTCAGACACCAGATGAATATGGTCTCTGGAGATGCGATTTGCATCAATCCCTTCTTTCTGACAGTTTCCACCAGCAGCTGAGTCGTCTCTTCTTGTGCTCATATGCAGATGTAACAAATTCCACTTTTGCACAGCATTTCCCACTGGCTTCCCCAGCCAGGTCAGGATGTGCCCTAAATCGTGGTGTTACCTTAGGACAAGGAAATCCAGGGAAGGGGAAGCTGCATCACCTGGAGCACAGCTTCCTGCAGCCTGCCCATCAGCCTGCAGTGCTCACTAGCTCAGAACAGCTATCTACATGTTCCCCCACTTATTACATGCCAGTTTTCAGCCTGGAACTACAGCAGCTGTCTCTGTGGAAAATGGAAGAATGTCAGTTTAAATTTCTTTGTGGCATGAAATAAATGTCAGCTTCATGTTGGAAATAACCAGCGATACACATTCTGCCTGACCCGAATGCACTGCATCAATTCATGCTCATGAAAATGTCATTTGTGACTTGTTTTCTTCTGCTCTTTAACCAATTCCCAACATAAAAACCTCCTTTTCTAGCTGCTTAGCCATCACAGTGTAATGTAACACTAACCTCTTGCACAAAATCAAAGCCTTAAAGGGTTTATATTTCTGCTGGTGCAGTTTGTCAGGGCAGAAATCCTAATAGGGAAAATGGAAGGGAAGAAGGGAGGGAGGGAAAGAGGAGAGGAGGGAGGGAGGGAGGNATTCGGAAGGAAGGAAGGAATTCAGAAGGAAGGAATTCGGAAGGAAGGAATTCAGAAGGAAGGAATTCGGAAGGAATTCAGAAGGAAGGGAGGGAGGGAGGGTGAGCACTATCCCTAGAGAGAGATAAACCCGATATAGAGTTAGTCTTATCCTAAGTCACTATCCAGCTCCAAAGAGCAGGAAATAAATAGATAAACAAACAAAAAGGTCACATTTCATCAGGCTTTAATTTTCCATTCTAATTTTCAGAGCCTCATCTCTGCACTCTTCACAGATGTACAAAGCCTCCCCTACCTCTGCTAATCCTTTCATGCTTTTACATTAATATGGCAGAGTACACAGTATTAATTATTGAATACTGCTTAAACAGTGCTGTAAATATACACTGCTTTACAGAACATAAGATAAGCAATGGCTCCATTCCTAATGAGCTTACTATAATGAAATACATCACTGAATCTCCATGTAAAATGTAGCTCGGAAGCAAAGCACACAGGAAAATGTTCTTTAAACCAGGTAGAGGCACAGATGTGAACGCAACTTGGTTTGGGATTATGAAAATGAAGAGTAACAATTGTAGGCTGTGATTGACTATTTCCTCACACAGTTTGTTAGACTGTTTGGCTAAGCATTGATAAAACACTCAGACAGGTGCCTGTGGCTGTTGCACTTACATCACACGTGCAGGTGAGCACAAACGTCTGATATATGTGACGCCGGTTTGCTTTTCAGTGCCTGTGCTGCTCAGTAACGTCACCTACTGCTCTGCTTAGCATTGTGGGCATGTTACTGCAGATCAAGATGCTTTCCACAGTCAACCTCAAGTGACACAAATTTCTTTCCCTGCCCACATCATCCTTTGGAGCTGTGGCATAGTTGTTTGTAATGTGTTTCTTCGTTTGAAGAGCAGAACCCTTTCTATGAATCAGTTTGTGTATTCCCTGCATGCCCTTCCAACACTGCTTATAATTCTGGGCAAAAGGCATAGGAAATGGGGCACGAAGAGCTAAAACACAAATAATGAAAATCTGTAATGCTGAACCATGCTCAGAGGCTGGTATTTAAGAGTTTGCTGTGTGCAGTGGTACACAAATGTTAATTAATGTATTGCTTTTTGGCATTAAAAGGAATAAAAACAGAAGTCTGTGCCAATCTAACTGAACTTCTTCTCAAACCTAACCTCCCACATTGCCTTTTAGGTTGGCAATCATTCCATTGCCATGACCTCACGCATGGGAAACCTTTCAGCACGGGCAGGTGGGCTGCAGGAAGCCAATCTTATCTCTACACCATGCCCATGAGGCTACTTGAGGTGAAGAGCTGCACAGCTGAGTGCTGTCCTAATGTCCTGGTAGCAGCAGAGTGGATCTAGAATTGCTTCCACAGAAGATTTTCCCTTTCCTTGGCACTTCACTTGGGGTTAACATCTTCCTCCTTTAGTGTCTGCTCAGTGGAAAACACAGGCACAGAGCTTTGCACAGCAGAAGAAATGGAATGGAGACTTCTGGCTGATCAACCTCTTCCCTTATCCCAGCTATATGGATCACCTCGTGGGCTGCTCCAGCGTGGCAAGCCACAGTCACAGCCTATGGGAGGCAGACAGGAGCAAGACAGATTTAATCACATATCACAGCTGTCCTGGTTGAAATCAGTAATCTAGGGACAAAAAGAGTTTGCACACATATGCTACCCACTTTACTATGCATTAACCAAAGTGCCAGGGGGGAAAGTCCTCATTGTTAGTTCCATCAGTACATCTTGGCAGCATTCAGTCAGCAGGGGTAGGATATTTGAATAGTAACCTTGAAAATACAGGAATCCACCATCCTGGCCTCAGGTATTCCCTAGGTGAAGTCTGCAGGAGCCATGCAGAGGGTCTCTTTGTTGGGAGAAATTGCAGCTTGCCAGTGCTGCATACCAATTTATGCTTTTCCTGTCTGTCTGCAGCAGAGGTTCCCTGGCTGTGGTGCATGGCACACACTGTGTGTTGCTTTCATAGCACAGACGCTGCAGGGAAACAAACCAACCAACCAAAACAGGATGAATTGATCTTTCATGGTGAAAATCCTGAACTAGCAGAAGAATACCAGATCCAGAACCAAGCCCCTGTCATTTCCACCATCAGTGCCAGCGGAAAACCATTTCTATCATAAGCTGTGGTACAAAGGCGGACACAGTGTTAGGGAGTCTTTATTTTCAATAAGCTTAAGCATGTTTTAAAGCATTTGTCTTGACTCTTCTTTTGTATATTGACTCTGCACTGATATTTAGTTCTTAGTTTTCTCAGGAATTCACAGTGTCATAAACTCCAAATCTGAAGCATTGGCTTAACCCAGCTGAGGTGTAGGGGACAGATTTAGACCATTCTATTATCTCAGTCATGTGGAGAAGTTATCTTCTGAGAGCAGACACTTTTGCACCCAGTGGTTTGCTGTGTCCTCATTAATGCTGTTGTGATTTGCATTTCCCTAGCACTGATGTGGATCTCCTCAAATGCTTATTTTTGATCTCTTTTGCATTCAGCACAGAACTCATTCTGCTGCTCTAACAGCCTTCTCCTTCTCCTGGATTGCCAGGTCTGCCCACAGCATCAGGCAAAGTGCTGGGGTCAGTCACCTTTGGATTGCTCTGGGCCAGCACTGCAACCCAGTGCTGACATCACACCACTGTAACCCAGTGCTGACATCACTGTAACTCAGTGCTGACATCACACCCCTGCGAGCCTGTTGAAAGACAAGTGGGGGTGACACCTGCTTGTGTGTGAGCCGCTGCTGGAGGAGTTGCAGGGTTCCTAAGGAACAGTCCACTCAGCCCTTCTTGACTCATCAAGTCAGCAGAGGAAATGAAAGCAGAGAGAGTTTGCCTCTTCCCAGCAAGAACCCATGTGAACTGGACAGGCAGTGTCTTCACAGGCTGGGGTGAACTGCGTTATCTGACACCAGCAGAGCTTCGTTTCTATACTTAAAGGCCTTTTTTCCCTGGGTTACTGCTATTCAGCCTCATCTGGAGAACTTTCTGTCTGAAAAAAGTTACCTTTTTTAAACAGAATGTGCAACCTGTTCATACACAGCAGAACAATAAAAGTGAACTTTGGTTCTGGCCAATATGTTGTACTTGTTCATTTAAAGGTCACCCATTACTCTTAGAAATAAAGCCATTAAAATGTTGTGACATGAGGATGTAAATTACAAGGAGCCCAAATTTGAAGTTATTATTTAGACATCAAATGACACTGAAGACGTGACTGAAACCTCAACAAGAGTCATCAGTATTCAGCTGGCAAATCAAGATCAGAGAGTGTGTGGGGGGTTGAGCAGCCTGATAGAGCTGGGCCTGAAAATGTTGAAACTTCATGGGATTCTGTTTTTCTAAACCCTGCTGTTTTCTGATGTTTTGTTTCCTTTTAAAGGCACAGATGCTAAAGTCCTCTGAGTGCAGATTGGCTGCAGGCAGCCATCTCAAAACACTGTTAGTAGGAAAATCAAATGAAACAAGGCCAAAGTACTTCTGCGTGAAAACTAACAGTCAGGATAACGTGTCTGTGCTCTCTGGAGTTTTATCCTGATCACTAAGGGAATGTGTTCCTCATCCTCTTCATTAAAACAGCCTCTCTGGAAAAAATGAGAAGGATTGTGTTCGAAGAGCATGGATAAAATTCACACCTAAAGCAAATGCAAAAGCCAGTCAGCTGTCTTAGAAGGAAGCCACGAGGGTTTCTGTCTAAGCAATGGCAGTGGATCTGGAGACTGAGTTTACGAGGCACCAGAAGGAAGGATGAGCTCAGACTGGAACAGATGCTGAGGCAAGGTGCTGAGATGAATGAGGAATGTGCTATCTGTCATCGAGGTGTGAGCTAGTGGCGTGTGACCCAGTTAGTCTGGTGAAACAAAGGCTGAGAGAGGGGGAGGCTGCTGTCTGTAAAACCACCCAGAGGGGGTTATGCTCTTGGAAGGATCTGTTTGAGTCAAAGAAGATCTAAAACCATGCCTGTGAGCACACTGAGTGTAAAAATGCAAGAGCATGTGGGAAAGTCGCAGCTCAAGAGGGCAGACACTTGCCAGTGAGCACGGAGCACAGAGCCAACCTGCTGCTAGCAGCTAAGTGCAAAGCAAAGGGAGCTGTTACTTTGCTGTGGCAAGAGAAAATGCCCAAAAGATGATGCTGAGAGCCTTATTGCTGTTTCTCTCCAAACTCTTCAGTACATCATTCTGGCCACTGAAAAGGTCAGCTGTGCTCATGTGGCTAACACATTTAGCACTGATGAAGATGTAAGATTCCTGTCTGGAGCACAAAAAGGACAGTTTGAGAGCACTCATTGTCCAGTTGGGTTTTTTTAATGGCTAGCCTCAATGAAATTTACCAGACCTGCTTAAGGTGAGGTTTGCTTTGGGAATTTAGAGAGGTGTCTGAACTTCCAAATCCAACCCCTCTGTCTTTAAAAGTAGGGATGGGAGTGAGAAAGAAAACCTGGGAAATGAAGGTTTGGCTGTGTTATTTTCAGCTCCTGGAAACAGAGAATGTTGTAGACAATTACAGGCTATTGAAATCACCTAGAGCATGGCAGCTCTGATATTTGTAGCTAGTGGGAGTACAGCAGAGAATGCTGTAATAAATGCTCATGTTGCTGTGGATGTGTGTGGAGTGCCTGTGCAGAGGAGGCAGCAAAGGTGTAGCAGGACACTGGCGAAGGTGAGAACAGTCTGGCACTGCTCATCCCAAGTATAGGAGGGAAGAAAGTCTCAGGAAGATTTTACCAAGCCTTATACAGTTGTGGTGAGGATGACATCACTACCCCCAAGGTAAGAGTCACCTTTGGTGGAGATCATAACAGAAGATGATTAACTGCCAGCACAGATTTGTCAAGAAGAAATCACACAAAGGCAATCTAATTTTCTTCCCTAATTAGTAGAGGACAGGTAAATAGACAAGCAGTAATAGTGGTCAGGCTCTCAGACTGTCTCACAGCACAGGCATTGGACAAAGATAAGACAACAGAGGCTGGACAAAACTGGACAGATGTGTGCAAAACTATGTTGTAAAGCTATTGCAGACAATATGGGCATGTTGGAGACACAACACCTGAAGTAAATGGAAGGAAATAATCTTGCATGGTATTCATGGCTTGAAGGGCCTCAGCCTGAATAATAGTTTTGATTGCTGTATTTCATGGATGATGTGATCAGCTGAGACAAGGTGAGATGAAAGCAGTAAGGCTGTGAGATGAAAGCAGTCAGGATACTTGGGTGTCTACAAAAAGCAGAAGGCTGCAATGAAACCCGGGTTTGTTTAGGCTAAAGAAATTAGCATACAGAAAATAGATGATAATACATGAAAGGCACATAAGAAATACAAAGGAAGAGAAGGAAAACTTCCTCGTGTCCACAAAGATGGAGGTGTATTTTATCTAAAGCAGCAACAGGTGGAGTTTAGGTTAGGAATTAAGAAAAATGTTCTCATAGTGCATAGAGGTGAAGCACTGAAAGAGAGAACTTCTGACAGCTCCAAAACAGAAAGATTTTAGTGATGCCATGAACAGACCTGTTTCTGGAGTGAAAGAAAGACACTTTGCCTTGGGACACTTCTCAGAGCTGTTTAGCTCTGGAACATAAAAAAGCCAGTAAGGCATGGGGCACCTTGCCAAGCAGAGACACAGTGGGGAAAATCTCAACCATTTCAAGATAGAGTTTGACACCTCTGTGGAAGAGAAGGTTATGCTCTTCACTTTAGGGTGCTGCACTCTGTCTTTGAAGCAGCCAGACAAGGCAGTTGCACAAACCTTGGCTTTGATCACTCTTTTCAGTCAGCTTCATCTGAAACCCACTGAAGACAATGGAAAAATTCATACTCAGGTATTATCAAACCTCCTCTAGTACTTTACCTCTCAAACAGCTCATTTGAAGTGTATCAGTTTGAAGAGTATAGGTCTACTCACTCAAAATGTGCTTGGCAGCACTTGGCCTTGATTTCCTGAAGATCACTTCAGTTTTATACCATGAATGAACACAAAACAAGTGAAAGATGGACTTGTCTCTAAGCGTTCAGAAGGATATTGAAGGCTTAATGGCCACTTAAAAGGGTTTTGAAAGTGTAGTGGCTTTCAAAGTAACTGAAATTTTAATACCTCAACTATCGTTGAGCACCACAGCAGCCTGGGAGCTGTGACTGAAGACACAGAATTTTTGCACTTCTGTTTGTCTGTTTTTTGGGATCTGCAGATATAAGGGGCCTGGTTTCACCCCACTTCAAGCATGTACCAAGTTAGTTCTAACAATTGCCTCGATGCCTTCAGAAAGGACTGATGCAGGTACACACATTTCCTGGAAGAACTGCAAATTGCAATGGTAAATGGAAAGAGGGCTTTGGAAAGTTCCAAGAAGAAATGAAAGATAAGATTTCTGTTTTCATTTATTCATTCATGAAGCACATCCTTTGGAGTGCAGGGGGTGAGTGGTGCTGTTACAGAGCTCAGAGCCCATTTCCAGCTGAGAACAAACATCAGTGTTTGCTGTGCATGAGTGTAAAGCAATGTGTGGGTTCTGTGCTGCATTAGAGAGAAGGCTGTGAGCAGTGGCCCAAAGAACAGATGCAGGCCATTCCCTGGCAGTGAGTCCCAGGGCTGAAGAGCCATGGGTGTGTTGGGCTGCATGCAGTGTGCAGCCATGAAGATGTCAGGGTACTCTGCAGAACTGGACATGCAGGAGCTGCTCAGCCTCAGCAAGTGAAACCTTGGGAGGGTTGGTGGATCCTGTCCATGTGGAAAAATACCTGACTGGGGATGGAGGTAGAAAGATACCAGAGGCAGACTCATCAGCTTGCACCCTGTGAGTGGTGCCCGTGGGAAACAGCCTCTCTGTGTCGTGAGCCCTGTGTGCTGCTGTGGACTCTTGTTAAGAAGACTCTTCATGCCTCCTGGGAAGCACTCTTACTGCCACTCTTGCTCCAGATCTCACAAACCTGGAGGTCATTCTAAGAGTCTCCACTTCAGCTTTCTCCCAGAAAGGCACAGCAGGGAAATCAGTGGATGCAGAGGCAGAACTGGTGCTAGACTGGGGCTCAGGCAGCTCTCTGATGCATGCACTCCTGCAGCTGCAGGTCAACCCTCACCTGTTGCTGGGCTCTGCACTCCCTGTGATCCGTTGTCCAGAGCTTCTAAGACGTGGGCATTTGATCAAGGCTTGCTTCTTGATACTGTACCCATTAGTGACATGATGGTAATTAGAGATGAGGTACATTGATGATAATTGTGTTTGTTCCCATCTACCTGGGAGCAGATGGTACCTGAAGGCCTTTGAACTTCTCTGCTGTTTTAGGATGTGAAGAAAGATTGTACAGAAGAAAGGAGGATCCCTAATTAATTCTGTGACTGCAGGCACACCTGCAGGGAGCCACTGCAGGCACTGTACAAGCTCTGTTGCCTTACCAGTAGATTCCCCTAGCCAGCTCGGGTCGCTTTCCTGCACTGCACCTCAGAGGTTTCCATGTTCTTGACTCATTCACCAAAGGCATGGTTTTAACACAGGCCAGCTTCAAGAAAATATCTTCTATTAAAATGCAGCTGTTCAGCAATGAAACAGATTGGATTTGGGCCTTAACTGGCTCCTTGGCCCCAAGCTGCCTAAGCGCTAATACACAAACATCTACAATCCAAGCTAACAAATGAAGCACTCAGGTACAAGGTGGTGACTTATAAATAAACATCAGCAAAGCTCCTGGAGAAAACACTGCCCATGAATAGCTAACAGACATCATGTTTTAAGAAAGAGCAAGAGAAGTGTAAAGCTCCCAAAGAGAATCACTCAAAAGTTACCACAATTTGCCCTCGTGTGTGTGTGTTAGGGATGCTGTGAATTCCCCCCACTCTCTTGGAGCATGGTTGGTGTTTACTGAGTGAGCTGCATGCCAGATTTTCTTCCCCCCACCGTGTGGCCCCAGGCTTTATTTGTTATGGGGAAGTTAAATCCACTCTAAAGACAGAATTATGAATTTTCACATGCTCTAAGCCACCCTCTGAAGAAGTATCCAAATGCTTTTGACACAGGTCCTGGCAGCCTTTTAATTCATTGCCTACTGTAAGATGGTCTTGAGAAGAATTTTCTTCTGGGGGAAAAAGAAACAAACAAAACAAAAGTATTATTTTAATTTCAGTTTTACCTGACAAATTGCCAAGTCAAGGAAGAGAGTAGACAAATGTTCAGTTTTTATAATGAAATGTGTAAAGGTAGGAAAATCTGGGAAGGATGGGGTACCTGAGGTCATTCCCTTAGGCAGACGCTCCTTAGGGAGTGACAAAAGTGTTAGGCAGGTTTATAAAAAGGAAATGCAATCAGTCATCCTCCTGATTTATATTTATCCTTATCTAATTCTGTATATCATTTAAATTCAAACCCAGCTACTGCTACACTTCCCATGCACTGGAAATTAAAATCCAGTTGTTTTCCTCGTGCTGAATTATTCTATTTACAGATACTTCATTTATGATTAATCAGAACCTGCAGTGGAGTGAGCCAGGTATAGTCATAAATAATGCACATCCCTGGTGCCCACTAATCCCAACCCACAGATTTTAATGACCTCAAACTCCCTTACTGTGCATGTGCAGATATTTCACTTCCAAACCAGTTTCATTTATTCTTTTTTGCCTCTCTTCCTACTCAACCCTGTAATTGGCTACTCAGTTACTGATTAATATTAATGACACAGTTTAACCTGGGGAAAATACTCAACAAAGCAAAAGCTACCAATTGCTCATGGCTCATTAAAGTCACATTACTTAAAATATTGGAGAGGATACTTCAGATAGGTACATAAATAACACACTAAAGTAGCTGCATCACCTTCCTCCTGCTCTGCTTCCATGTTCTGCACAAAAACCTGTCTGATGTGTGTGGAGGATTGTGCTTAATCAGAGAACCAGAGAATCACAGAATCAGCCAGATTGGAAGAGAGCTCCAAGCTCACCCAGCCCAACCTAGCACCCAGCTCCAGCCAATCACCCAGACCATGGCACTAAGTGCCCCATCCAGGCTTGGCTTCAACACCTCCAGGCATGGGGACTCCAGCACCTCCCTGGGCAGCCCATTCCAATGCCAATCACTCTCTCTGACAACAACTTCCTCCTAACATCCAACCTAGACCTGCCCTGGCACAGTTTGAGGCTGTGTCCCCTTGTTCTGTTGCTGGGTGCCTGGCAGCAGAGCCCAACCCCAGCTGGCTACAACCTCCCTTCAGGTAGCTGCAGAGAGCAATGAGCTCTGCCCTGAGCCTCCTCTTGTGCAGGCTGCACACCCCCATCTCCCTCAGCCTCTCCTCACAGGGCTGTGCTCCAGGCCCCACCCCACCCTCAAAACTCACTCTTGAAATTTACTTTTTTCTGATGTATATTTGAGAACTAAAATTGCAGAAGAAAGTAGCCCTAAGCTGGGATGAAGTGGGTATTGTTTAGTGTGATTTACTGTGAAATGAATTGTAAACAGTTAAGGGAAACATCCAGGTTGAGTAGAACATGTACTGCCAAAGCCACAAGTTGGCCTGTATGGCTTGGTACTAACTATGCAAAGACACACAGAAATAAGCAGAATTTTTGATTCAGCAATCTCCAGCCTCCCTTGAAGTCCTGAGTTAAAGTTTTCCAAGAGAGGCTGCAGAAACACAGTCACATAAAAGATCCAGAGATGCAGGTGTGAAGGCTGCCTGTGCACATCAGAAAATGTTGAAGAGGATCCCACAGCTGCTATGTGTTTAGATGCCCTTTGGTAGTCCCTTCTCTTAGTTATCACAGAACCACAGTCACAGAATGGCAGGGGTTGGAAGGGACCTCCAGAGATCACCGAGTCCAAGCCCCCTGACTGATCAGGATCACTTAGGGCAGGTCATGTGGGAACAAGGCCAGGCAGGCTTTGAGTGTCTCCAGAGAAAGAGACTCCCAACCTCAGTGGAGCCTCTCCAGACGTCCAATGTCCCACTCAGGCCTGACCATTGTCATAAAGCAATGGATTTTTGGGCAGCCTGTGCCCCATGGGCACTGAGCACCTGTGTTCAGGCCTGTCCACTGCCTAACTCAGAACAGAGAGGTGGACTCCAGCCTTGGCACGACGACTGGAGGGGTTTGGTGTACCCAGAAGTGTGAATTTATTTATTTTCAGAACATAACCCTGAGGTGCTGTAGGAAGAGAAGTGTGAGCCGAAAAAAACCATGCAAGTGGTGACCAGTGGGAATGGGATGTGTGAAGTCTCACATCAAAGGCAAGGTGACAAGTGTCACTGCCTTGGAAAATGTTTTTCTCCAAAAGAAAGAGGTTTGGGAGAAGGCACAGGCAGGGGAGGTAAGAACAAGCAGACACAGCCCACATTTTTTTTAGGTTGTCAACTGAAGTTGAACAAGGCTCCAAAACGTGTAGGGATTAGAGTGGTTTTAAACATAAAGCTATAGGAAGTGGTCTGCACCTGTAAGAACCTTCAGGTTTTCAGAGGAGAGAACATTTGCTCTGCTGGCATCAGTCTGGGCACCCAGAGCAGAAGTACCTGCAGCATCCCTGCAGTGTCTGGCAGCCTGGGTGCGGTGTGTCCCGCTCAGCTCAGGGGCATCCCCTGCAGAAGCTCCTGGGCAGAGCTGCATGCAGACCAATATGACCTGAGCAATGCTGATTTATGGAATATGAGCATGCACTTGTGTGCTTTCTGCCAGACTATGCAGGTTAAGTCATTGCTAAGCAACTGGTCCAGACCACGCAGGCACAAGCTCTGTGGCATTAAGCAATTGGTCAGTCTTAGCTGTTCAAGTGAATCTCAGTTTCTGCTTTAACATCCTGTTGTTGGTCTTTCTTCTCCTGAGCTACTTGCAGCTGGTGTCCTTGCCCTTCAGATGAGCCTTCATGCAGGCTGTTGAACTTTTGGTTCACAACTGCCGGTTACAACAACTGTTACCACAGGTTGGATTGCTCACTCATCCATTTAATGCAAGGTATTCCTCCACAACCCCTGGCAAAACCCCTCCCTGGTCAGGCACAGAACTGATGACTTCTCTCTCCACTGCTGGGCAGAGGAAGGAGCAAACTGCCCAATCGCTTCTGGAGTCTCTGGAGGAGCAGAGTCCTGCTGCTGTCCCTCTGAGCCTGCCGGACTGACAGGCCACTTTGTAAGCTTCACCATTGATTAGCTGCCGTGGGTATTTTTGCCTCCCTCTGCTAAGGCAAGCCCTGACTGCTTCCCAGCGAGGAGCTGAAGGATTACATCTATTTACCAGCACTACTTATTTGCATTGCTCCCAGGAAAGACTTCTGTTCCCAACACACATGCAGTCAGCTTTGCCACTCGGGCTCCTCGTGGTTATTATTTGTTGTATAATGTCCTTGACACAGGTATGCTAAGATCTGGACCTTCCTCACTGACCTTGCTGCACACAAGATTATTCCACAGCCAAGGAGGGATGTCCTGTTTCCTTTCGTTAGGTGTTTGGGGTATTTCTGACCCGTTAATTACAGACATCTACACTGCCCAGCTTTGCTCTGCAGTGGAGCTCCTGGTTTGAACAATAAAGTTTAGGCACTTGGTTGAAATAAATGAGAAAGTAATTTGGTCATAGTGCTTCTATTGTAGCTTTGGTGTGCTCACCAAGGATTATTTTTGTGTTGTAGATTCTTGGTTAATCTTGCCTTTATTAACAGCTGGTAAACAAATAGGGATTTGTTTCTGCCTAACAGAAAACCAACACCCAAACCAAAGATAAGAAAGTCAAGGATGTGAACAGTAGAATGCCTTTTGAATTCTAACCCTGTTCTCCTACAGCCAGTTGGTTTCACTGAAGTTTCTCATTTCAGAAGGTCTTGACTGGCATCTTAGAAACCTTCCAGCAGAGCAGCCCGAAGCTGCAGATATGAATATGAGTATCATACAGGGCTTGGAAGAAACTTTGTGCACATTAGTGTACTTAGAGCAAACTCTGCTTCCATTTATGACCTTAGCCAGCATAAAAATTCATGTATATTTATAGCACTTTAGAATGCATGGCCCCTTAGTGGCAGAAAGGCTCAGTGGGAGAATTCATGGTGTAATAGCATAATGTACTAATAGCAACACCTATACCTGGCTGAGGCTGCTAATTGTGTCCCTCTGGAAATGGGGGCCTTGTCTGAACACATTCAGATTGCCCTGGACTGCATATGCCTGGAGCTATTCCAAGCTCATTCCACTTCATATATGTTCCAAAAATAAATGCAGAGTATTCCACATCGCTCATTTAAAAGCACCCACGGGTGGTAGGCTCAGTTTGTGGATTTGGTAATGTGAAGGACTACAGGTAGGGTGTAGCTGACTGCCAGATAGCTCCCAGGTGCAATTTGGGAGAGAGACAATTACCTGCCTCTGCATTCATGCTGTGCACATTCACAGTGCAGTGAAACTCACCTTACAAGCTCACACCATCCATCTGACCTCAGTGTCTTACTCTGGTGCATGTTGCTGTCCTGTGCTGTCTATCACACCTGAAGAACACATATAGGAACACTTTACTCCCATTGTTGTGTTCCCACCTCCTTCCTCTACACTGGCAGCAGTGCCTTGAGATTACTACCTGAGTAGTTGTACTTCACTTATGTGCTGGTTTGAGCTGATTGGAATATTTTTAATAGAGAAAATTGTACTGTAGGCTGTGAAGGAAAACCATGGTGATGTCTGCTTCACTCATAGGCTTGCTGTGAATGTTTACAAAAAGATAAGAGTCTATCAAGTGGGCAGTCTGGGTCACGAGGCACTTGCTTGCTTCTTGGGTTTTGGGCTGGCAGCTCCTCGGGCACAGCTTCTTGGGCTAGCAGCTCTGGCTTCTCCTCTCTGCTGAATAACTCCATTAACCACTCTTCTTCTAATCCCCCTTCAGCTGATTCTCCAAAATTACCTTGGGGTAAGGTGTGGGGGTGGGGAGAAGGTGGAAGGGTGGTTGGGAGCCCCTCCTGGGGTCTCTGGTTTCTGGGAGGGGAGTTGTGTGTCTGTATTACCTTAAACTTGTATATTTCTGTAAATATTCCTGTCTATACTGTATATATTTGCTTGTATATTGTGCTGAGCTGTAAATAGAGCTTCATCTCTTAACTTCCAGCCTGCTGAATATTAGTCTGGGTCATTTTAAAGTGTGGGGGGGCAGGGAACTCCCAAACCGTCACAACCTACCACATTAAGTTTACATACATTAAGAAATTCCTCGACAAGGATTTCTGAGACAAAAGAGAGCAGGAGAATATAAACAGCCATGAAGAGCTCGAGGTAGTGGAGGGACTGCTCCGTGTCATCAGCTGCAGTGACAGCACACTGGCAGCACAGCTGTTACCTTTGAGAAGCACAGCTTCATATCTATGGTTTCTATGGCTTCAGAGTTGTTTGGCAAGTGGAAAAGCAGAGTGAACTTCAGCAGCTGAATGGTTAAGGTTCCTAAAATCACAGAATCCCAGAATGGCTCAGGTTGGAAGGGACCTCAGCTCATCTCCTCCACCCTCCCCACCATGCCCAGGGACACCTCCCAGCCAGACTCAGCTGCTCAAGGTCTCATCCAGCCTGGCCTGCAACACCCCCAGGCAGGAGGCAGCCACAGCCTCCCTGGGCAGCCTGTGCCAGAGTCTCACCACCCTCCTGCTGAAGAACTTCTTCCTCAGCTCCAGTCTAACCCTGCTCTGCCTCAGCTTCAAACCATTGTCCCTTGCCCTGTCTCTAGACACCCTCAGCAAAAGTCCCTCTGAAGCCCTTCTGCAGGATTCCTACAAATAACAAAAGCAGCTCTGAGCTGCCCCTGCCAGAGACTTCTCCGTGCTGCACTCCCCCAGCTCCCTCAGCCTGTCCTCACAGCAGAGCAGCTCCAGCCCTGGGATCATCTTTGTGGCCTCCTCTGGACCTACTCCAGCAGCTCTGTGTCCTGCTGATGCTGGGGACACCAGAACTGGAGGCAGGATTGGAGGTGAGGTCTGAGCAGAGCAGAGTCAAGGAGCAGAATCCCCTCTCCTGCCCTGCTGCCCACACTGCTCTGGCTGCAGCCTATCATCTACAGTGTGGATTAATAAAAATACTCTAGTAGTTCCCAGACAGTTTTCTTAGCTTTTCCTAAATATAAATGAATTCCTTAAAATCCACTTTGGTCACACAATCCTGTTCCTCACACTTGGAGAAATATCTAGAGCATCAATGAATCTATGTGTCAGCCTTATCAAGCCAGAGAGGCAGAGATACAAGACACCACAAACTCAGGAGGTGTGGTGCTGGACATCTATGGCTCTGAAGTCTGGAATTTCCAGCTTGAACAGCTTCAAGTTCTTCCAAGAAACTGGAGGAGAAGAGGCTGAAAAGGGAAAAAAATGCAGGGTGGGGGGAGCAGAAGAAAATCTGTAGTAGAAATTGCTTCTGCTACCTTAATACATACAAAAGTAGAGTTTTCTGTCAGTTGCACTGGTGTCAATCCCAGCTTTGCCTGAAACTGCAGGATTGTAACTGATTTGGTCCATCAAAAATAGTTACATTTTGTATTGCAACCACCTTACAACCAGCTCTGTCCTTTAGAAGCAGCCCTTTGACTGCTGTCCTGCTGCCTTTTATCAGAGCATAGCACCCACCAGAGCTCTCTGCAGGTTCCCAGGGGTGCCTGCAGACTCCACAAGACATGAGCAGGTCAAGGCACATTAAAGTAGGAGAAAATCCTGGAGAGGTGACACCTGGAATTTACCTTCAGTTGTTCTCTTCAGGCAGACATTCTCACATGAATTCAACTCCATGCACACCTACCAGCAAGATTGTAAAGTAAAAAGAAAATAAATTTCATCAGCAAATACTAAAACCCAAAAAAGACAAAACCCAAAAAAGACAAAAGACAAAGAAGTGCAGCCACATCAACAGCTTGTTAGTGTTGCTGCTTATGGGGAGCAGCATGCAAGAGGAGCTGCAATACCACTCAGAAGGAGGACACTCTGCAATAGTTAAGGTTACTTTTGCAAGTGCTTAAGATGGAGTTTTATAAACCTTAACTTGCTGTTACTGTGCAGACCTTTATGAGTTGTGTTGACTTGAAATATTTCCCAAAGGTCTTACCCAGTACAGGCCCCTCAGCTTTGAAAGGGAGATGGCTTTTTGACAGGGCCATTAGAAATGATACTCAAAGTGCACTCACAAGAGCTAACTTCACCCCAGCTAAGCTCCTTTCCCCAACCATCTTGCACTGGCACAGGGAAGGAAAACTCCTCTGGGGAGCTGCCAGGAACAAGTGATGTGTGTGTGTGTTTTCAGGGATGGGGTGTGTGCACCCAGCACCTGCTCTGGGGTGACCATCCCACTCCACTCTTCCCTAGGTAGAAAAACACACTTCAAGGTGTGGGAAGAACCCAAGCAACCAAAAGGAGAGGGCAATTAGGCTGGAGGATTGAGTGGGTGGAAAATACTTTAGGTTCTGAATGCTGATGGTTGGATGATAATTCTGTGTGTGTGTGAAACCATGCTTGAGCTCCCCAGCACAGGCCACTGCCTGCTACCCATGGCTGGTACAGGCTGTTTGTGAATGTTGCTAATGCCTGGAACCAGAAAGAAGTGGCACATACTGGGGCAAGTGAACAGGAGGCACAAGGTAGGAGATGATCACACATTGTGTGCCTGCAGACAGAGTGTTCAAACAAAGAAAAACAGACTAGAAAGTGAGGGGAAGATTCTGGCAAAGGAGCAGAGCCTAGAAATACACCAACAAATGTTCCATGATGCCTGAGATCCATAGCTGCCACAGCTGGCATTGCCCAGCCTCCCCAGCAATGGGAAATCAAGACTCCAGTGGATGTGGCTTTGGAAAACAAGTGCACAACATAACTCAGGAGGGTAGAAGCCCTAAGCTTGGAAGGTCTTAAATAAATCACAGAGTTCACATCCATATAGGCTGAGATGCCCTTGTTGCCACCCACCACATGGCTCCAACATGAACCATGCAGGATCAACAGGCCTTGCAGTCAGCTGAAGTGTCCTGATGGGCAATGAGGGTGCCCAGCCGAGTCAGACTGTGCTATGGCAGTGATGCTGTGCTCAGAGGGTGGAGAGGGGGTCTCAAAGCCCATCATGTAGGCAAGATTCACAACAAATGCTTGGAACAGGGTCTGAAGGAGTGTTGGTGCCAGTGTTGGCACTGGCCTAGGTTTCTGTCATTGTTTTGTTAGTGATAACTTCTCAGGTGTAGCTGCAGCTGCAGAAAAACTTCAGTTCTGTTGGTCTGGACTGGAGTGCAGGCCTACACAGCAGGAACAGTTCAAATCTCATATCATCATGAGCTTTTCGTGCTTTTGAGGAGGTGCTGGGTTTTGTTGCTGGGTGCTTGTTTGCTTGGGGGGGTTTTATGTTGGTTTTTTTTGTCTGGCTATGGATTTTTTACTTGAAGTTTGCAAGGTTAAATTACCTCAAAACCCAACTGCTATAAAATAAGGGATCAGAGATACAAAACTATGGACTTTTGAACAACTCTGCTGCTCTCTTTGGCTTCTCCTCTGAAATTTTCACCCTCTGCATGGTTTCCATAATTGCAATGTTCAATCATCTCATAGATGTTATTTCAGTGTCTTATTGACTGAAATTATGCCTCCTATTCGCATCTGATAATGGTTCCGATTTTGAGTCGCACAATTCAGAGGCTTCACAGCAGTAGCAGCAGGAGAAGCACATTGTAATTATTTTGCCATCCTTTGTTGCTGGTGTCATTTTAACTCTCATCCCTGCATGCTCTTTTTTTCACATGCACATCCCATAATATACCCTTGGTGTTAGAAACAGGAGAGTGACTGTGGAACTGGGACTTTGTCTAGAAGTTGGGCTTTGGTTAAGAGTTTTGTTATCACCAAGGCTGCTTTGCTGGAGTTTTTAACTTCCTCAATCATGCATCTGGGGCCAGATTCTCTCACCTGCAGTGGGCTTGTGTCTGGTGCAGTTCAGGAAGAGCAAACGAGGCTCAGGCTCACTCAGAACAGGCTGCTCTTCTAGTTCTACCCTCCTGGCTTACTTTCTCTCTCCCTTCTGGCAAACAAGAGCATGCACTTAACAGCTTAGTGTGATGCCACAAAAATCTGCACCTTAATCACTGGGGCTCCCCAATCCATTAGGGACAGAGGTCTGCTAGAGAGAGTCCAACAGAGAGCTATGAGGATGATTGTGGGGTGGGAACATCTCTGCTGTGGAGAAAAGTTGAGAACCCTGGGACTGGTTAGTCTGGAGAGGAGAAGGCTGAGAGGAGACCTGATCAATGTCTATCAATATCTGTGGGGTGGGTGCCAGGATGAAGGTACCAGGTTCTGTTTGGTGGTGCCCAGTGACAGGACAAGGACCAACAGGTACAAACTGGAACACAGGAGGAGACACTTCTGTATGGTGAGGGTGGCAGAGCCCCGGAGCAGGCTGTGGAGTCTCCTCTGGAGGCTTTTCAGCCCTGTCTGGATGTGCTCCTGTGTGCCCTGCCCTGTGCTGTCACCAGTAATGGAGTATCCTTTCAAAGTTTCTCTAGAGCACTGTATTTTGAATACACTTTGATGCTAACCACTGTCTGGCTTTTGGGAGAGAAACACCACAGAGCCACAGAACCACAGGATGGCTCTTCCAGCTCTGGGGCACAGCTTAGCTCCTACCACAGGCCTGGGCTGGCACGATTGCCCAAAAAGTGCCTTCTTCCATTGAAGGCAAATGACACTCTCCTCTGCTCAGCAGCAAGGGGACTAGCTAGTGCTCATCAGACCTTTGAGTTTTAAAGGCAAAGACCTTTCCCTGGCCTCATGCAGCTTATCTTGGATTCCATATATTAGTAGTTAAAAGTCCATTAATCCTAAGTGAAGGTGCTTTACTGGGAGCTTTGAAATAGAAAGGGAAGGTAACTGCTGAACAAAACAGAGAGGATCCTCTTCTTACCTGATATTCCCCCTGACATTTCAGCATCCAGCCTCTCAAACACCAGGGCTGCAGCAGCAGAGATAGGCAGATAGAGAGTGACTGAGTCACCTCTGACATTTATTTTGAGTCTTGCAAACAATATTATGCATTTACAGTGCAGTCATTTTTCAAATCGAATTTATCCTCGTGGACTTTTCCAGCTTTCTTCTTATCAGGTGATAAGGCTGTTCTGAGTTTTTCTCACATTTATTTTCCAGTCATGCTTCATAACCACTTGAAGGTTTCACATAGAGGAGTCAGTGTTTTGTTAGGAGGCATGGACCAGCTCATCTAACCATGCCTCTGAACTGCAAGGAAGGCCAGGGAGTGGTTCTAGTCACTGCTGCCCTGGCTTGGCACTCCATCACTGCAGAAAGCAAACATTAGTAGTGCATCAAGTCTAGCGTGGTGCTGAAATAAGAGTGCATATACTCTGTGAGGAAATACCCTGTGAGAAAGTATTCATTAAAACAAAAATAAAATCAAAAGTTGTTGGAGTGAGTCCAGAGGAGGCCACAAAGATGATCCCAGGGCTGCAGCAGCTCTGTTGTGAGCACAGGCTGAGGGAGCTGGGGGTGTGCAGCCTGCAGAGGAGAAGGCTCCAGGGGGACCTCAGAGCTGCTGCCAGTGCCTGAAGGGATCCTACAGGAAGGCTGCAGAGGGGCTTGTGCTGAGGGTGTCTAGGGACAGGCCAAGGGGCAATGGTTTGAAGCTGAGGCAGTGCAGGGTCAGACTGGAGCTGAGGAAGAAGTTCTTCAGTAGGAGGGTGGTGAGAGTCTGGCACAGGCTGCCCAGGGAGGCTGTGGCTGCCTCCTGCCTGGGGGTGTTGCAGGCCAGATTGGATGAGACCTTGAGCAGCTGAGTGTAGCTGAGAGGTGTCCCTGCCTGTTGTGTGGAGGTTGGAGGAGATGAGCTCTGAGCTTCCTTCCAACCTGATCCATTCTGGGATTCTGTGATGCAATTCATCTATGATGGAATTCATAGAATTGCATCATAGGCACTTTTTTTGACTTTTGATTACAAAAACCCTCACTCTACTGGAAATGAAATTGTATTAGCTCCTTTTATACAGAAATACAAAAGTCTGAGTGCTACAGCTCTGATGGCTGAGCTAGAATAGAGTTTGGACCCTCAGAAGGCTACACCTCTTTAAGATGCTTTGGCCACTTCGTGCTTTTCCTTAATCCTCTTAATGAGACTGCAGCACAAATACCACAATTTGATTTTTGTTATTGAACTATATAAAGATAACCAATTTCTTAATTTATGTTGTTAAACATTTTGTGTAGGAAATTGCTTATTGTGTTTTGGTGTGGTTTTCATTAGTAAAATGTAGCTCAGCTTCCTCTAAGATTGAAATCAGAGATGAATAACTTTGTGCTCAGCTAGAGCCCACCATTTGCTAATTCATCTGAGATCAATAATGATTAAATGAATAATTTAGTGAACCACTGTGCACATGTTTTTCAATCATGTACAGCATTTAGAGAGTTAGGGGAAGGAAGGAAGGAAGGAAGGAAGGAAGGAAGGCAGGAAGGAAGGAAGGAAGGAAGGAAAGAAGGAAAGAAGGAAGGA
>VWYK01100410.1:63986-102376 GCA_013399775.1 Semnornis frantzii
ACCTTGATACCCAATTGCAATCTGGAATGTTTCTCAGCCAAACTCTTGTGGCTGGTCCAGCAGCCATTCCCAGGCTGCGTGAGGAACCCAACAACTAAACTGGTGCCCCTCACCCAGCTCTTCCCTTTTTGGTTTTTGTTGAAAACTCCACCAGAGACAAAGATGGAGATTTTTGTTTATAGGGAAGTCACTTCATTGGGTGCTCTTTAGCCTACACTTGTGAGACCCCCACCTCCAATGCTGCCTCCAGTGCTGCTGTCCCCAGCATCAGGACACAGAGCTGCTGGAGTGAGCCCAGAGGAGGCCACAAAGATGCTCCAAGGGCTGCAGCACCTCTGCTATGAGCACAGGCTGAGGGAGCTGGGGGTGTGCAGCCTGCAGGCTCCAGGGGGACCTCAGAGCTGCCTGCCAGTGCCTGAAGAGATCCTGCAGGAAGGCTGCAGAGGGACTTGTGCTGAGAGTGTCTAGAGATAGGCCAAGGGGGAATGGTTTGAAGCTGAGGCAGAGCAGGATTAGACTGGAGCTGAAGAAGTTCTTCACACTAGGAGGGTGCTGAGACTCTGGAGTGTTTTCTCTCATTCCTGTAACTGTTTAAACTGAGCCATCAAATGTTCCTTGCTTCATGAAAAGACAAAAAAAAAAGGAAATCCAGCTGAGGGTTGTGCCTTTCACTCTGACAGTGGTTATGTAGCACCAAGAACTCTGTGTGCCTTCTGGATGTAGGCAAGATTTTCCATGCTAAGATCTGAAGATGCTGCCTCACAGACCTTTAGGCAGTGGAGGATCTCGGATCTAGCACCCAGTGCTGATGTTCTATTTTGTCAGTGTTAAGTGTTACTGATTTGAGCTGCAGTGTTGCAGGACATGTCAGTACCCTGTGCCAGTGAATTAAAGCAAACAAAACACCTGGGAGGAGACAATTAGTTTGGCAATGGTGCTGGTAACCACGAGGATGTATTGATTACATATTAGCACATTAAGGTGCATAGTTCTGTGCAGTATATTAGTTTCTACACCTTCATAAATACTGTTACTATTGGGTCTAATTGCACCATTATGTTTTCTGCTCATTATCAGCCCAAGGGGACTTCTCTCCACTGGAGAATTTTGTATACTCCTTCCATTTCCATGTGTCTGCAGTCATTTTCCCTTGGATCACAGTAAGGATAGAGCTAAGATGGCCATTTAGCAGACCCTGCTTGGGGAGCAGGACCTGTACCTACAAGGGAGATTTTCCCTTGGGCTCTTTACAGACAGAATGTGACTCTACTGTGTCACTGCCAAATTATGAATAAGCAACTTCATTTTAACCTTTGCCTTGCCCTTTTGGAGTCAGAGCTCTCTGCTTTGCATGTCCCTACCCATGCTAGGTGTAAATCTGAAAACACATTTCCTTTCAGGCCAAGGCGTGCGGCGAAGCGGTGATGGAAAGAGCCCAGGACATGTTTATGGCGCTGGTTTTGCAGGAGCCCTTCACTATGCAGCATTTCTGCAGACATCATTTCACACAATTCAGCACTGGGCAGTATATTCTGGAGGCACTTTCATGTCCCTCAGCTGGTGCAGGTTTTTTGGTGTCAGACTGTTTTCTGCGTGAGGAATTCCTTTCATAAGCCAGCGCTCTTCTTTCCCCAGCGGCAGCGCTGTCAGCAGCCCTATTTGTCAGCCTGACTGAGGTATTTATAAATTGTTTTAGATTTGCACATTAACATGATTCAGAATAACCTTTTACATCCAGTATCAAGAGATATATTCTTAACACAAACAACATCTAATAAATGCATCAAGGCGCTTCCTGTGCAGCCCCTGGCGATACAAGGTGATGCCAGATAGAACAGCTCCATCGCGGTAGCTATAATCTTTTAATCTCTGGTTTTAAAACCTCTATTGCCACTGCCTGAAAATGTCAGATATCCAACCAATACTCACAGATAGATTGAGATAGGCACATTGTAGAAGTGTCTTATTTATTTAAAGTATCAGAGAAATCGCTGAGGCAAGAGCTCTTACAAGCAGTATTAAGGCAATAAATTTGAACAGTTGTAGGGGAAAGCTTCCTGCATTTGTGTCAGACAAGTTGGGTTTCTGCAGTGGTCCTTCCATGCAGCATCAGGCTAGAAGTGAGGCTAATTTACTTGGCTTCTCAGCAAGACAGAGAGAGTCTACCAAATTTGCTGCTGTGATGGACTGTTACTTAGCTCTCCCACCTAAAGCTAAGCAGGTAATCCCCAGGCCAAGCTGAGACTCTGCTACAGACGGAGCTCAGGCAAGGGAGGTCTTCCTAGCAGTGCTGATGCTTTCTTTTTTGTCTCTCCAGCTCTAGTAGCTACTTTGGAAAGAGACAGCGTTCTTCTCGTTTGACCTCTTCACACCCTAAGACAGATGTAGGGAAAGGTGAAGTGCCTATGGTCTGCTTTCTCATGGCTGAGCATATCTGTGTCAAAGTCAACCTCCACGGGATAAAGATATTATTTGAGGTTTTAAAAATTATCCAATATGAAGTGAGGACTTCAGTAGCATTCCATGTGCTTCAGCAGCTTAGTAACAGCCTCCCCAAAATGTGTCAACATAATTTATGCCAGAATTCACAACACTGTCACATATCCTCCATGGGAGTTGAGCAGCACCTGGAAATAGCTGAAAATAGCTCGAATGAAGATTTTTTTCCAGAGGATTAAACGAGGATGAGGAAGAATCAAATCTATTTATCACCCCACATGACTAATCTTACTGTTTTCTGGAGATGCAGGCTTTAAAGGTTGGTTCAGAGTACTTTAAAGGTTGGTTCAGAGTACTTCTAAAGTTCATTCAGAGTACTATGATCAATTCAGCTATCAAATTAATAGGATTTAGAGACCACAAACACTGCAAAATACAAGTCTTAAACTACTTGAAGAGTTGCAGGATCTGCAGTGCTGAGTCAAAATACATTGCCTGTGACTGTCAAAGATGATTTGTATTTTTACCACTTAAAAAAAAAAAAGAAAAAAAAAAAGTAAAATATTTGATGGCCTTTCTAACCAGGAATAAACTCAGACAAAACTCTGTTCAAACTTCAGAGCAGGCCAACTAGTAGCAGGATTCAAATGCCTCTCAATCTCACCGGGGAACTGGCTTTTGCTTGCTAATTGCTTCGGTCTCCTTGATACGGTTCCTGCTGTGCTGCTTATAAGCCTGACTGATATGGTAGAAATGCCTTCTAAATGGCTTCCTTATCAGTGACAAATTCTTTTAGCTCCCCGGAGCAGGAAGGGAGAGAGTTGTTTTATCCTCTTTTGGTAGGATATGCAGATTACTACTGCTTTCCCAAAAATGTGCACACCAGCAGACCATGATGTTGATCTGGTGGCAAACTCTTCTTTCAGTGCTGTTTTCCACAACGAAAATCGGTGGTTGTGGACTCAACACCGAGTCTGACTTAGATCCCTTTGACAAAAGTCAGGGGCACAAAGTGAAGGAAAGAGTGTTCTGAAAAACTCCTGCGTGGTAGAGATGTTGCTAACTCCTTGTCCTGCTGTTAGTCAAGGAAAATGTATAGGAACAAAGTGGAAAAGAAAAGCAGTGAAAAGGAAGGGGGGGAGAGGGGGGAAGGGAGGAATTTCAGCAGCTTTGAGGAGCATCAGGTGAGGAAATAGAAGGAAGAGAAGTGCATTAAAGTAAGCAGTCAAGTCTGAAGCAGGGCAAATGTAAACTTTAGAAACCCTTCCTCCTTAGCCGTCCTTTTGTCCCTTCACAGTGAATCCTACCTTCAGCATCCTCCAAGCTGTTTTGGCTATTATCCTAGTCTCTCACTAATGGAATAGTTCCTTTGCATCTCTTTACTTCCTGAGCCTTTTTTGTTCTCTGTGTCCTGTACTAAATCAAAGAAAACCCTGTGTTTTATATATCTATGTATGTACATATGTATGTTTTATATATATATATATACANGCAGCAACATCCAAATTTGAATTCCCCGTGTGCAATGACGAAGCTCCAGCTTTGGAATAGTCTGTAGCACTGGGAAATGTGGGTGCCCTGGTTTGATAATCACTGGGAATCTGAAAGCAAAATCTGAAGCTGTACTGAGGGATCAAAAGATGAAGTTGTTAATTGTACTTTGAGTCACCACTCCACTGCAAGAGAAACAGAAGTTCTTGCACATGTATGATGCCTTCTGTATCCACCTCTGAGGAAAAAGATTTGCTATTTCTCAGTGTTGTCTGGTGGCTAGCAGCAATTTCTAGGACCAAAGAATCTGTCCAAATGAGAGGTTCTCAGTGATTTAGCATTGCAGCCAAACATAAAGGGAGCACTGTGATGCTAGGTGCAAACAGTGACAAACTAGAAGAGATTTACTGAAGCCTGCTGCTTCCTAATCCATCTGCTCATGAACTGGAGCCCTCTCCACAAGCTCCAGTTACCATCCAGTTCAAACTTCTGGGCTGCACCAAGGAAAATGTCTTTCCTCTTGTGGCATAAATGTTTCCATGACAGATGTGTGGCTTTGTGGTTTCATACTCTTAGCTCAGGTAGTTTTCTCCCACCTGTGGTCTTTGCCTCCTTGATGCCCCAGCCGAGCAGTCCTTCCAGCTCCAATCTCCAGACCCTGCAGCTTGGCTTGAAGTGAGAACCCCTTGTAGCTCTGATAAGGAATTGAGCTTTCAGACGTGAGCAGTACTGATTACCTTCAGCAGAGGTCAGTGGTGCAGTTCGTTGGGAGATCGATCGCTCCTGAGGTGCCCTGAGATGCAGCTTCTCAGAACCGCTTCCCTAAGCAGATGCCCCAACGCCGCTGGCCTTTCAGAGTGCTCAGAGACCAACCGTCACAGCACACCAGGGCTTGCTACTCTTCACTTAAAAGGCTTTGGAGGATTTAATAACAAAAAAAAAAACCCGAACAAACAAACAAACAAACCAAGACTCTGCCTCAAAAACCCCCAAGCAAACACCACTGGAAATTTCAGGCATACTCTGTGTCTATGGCATGTACCTAGGTTTCCAGACACAATGTATTTTCTCTATGTTCATGTATTTTCTCTATGTTCATGAAGTGCAACTTGCAAGATTCCACTGGGCTTAACATTAATGCATTTGCTAATGTGAGGGTTTGCTTCATCTCATCCTGGTGATAAGCAAGCTAGGCTTGTGCATGGACCAGATTTAATTTTCCTCCTGCTGGTGTGCTGGGCAGTAATGTCCACTGGATCACTGCTCTCTGTGTGACAACCTGAGTGCTGGGCCCACAGCTGTTGGGTTCTTCAGGCAGGCTCTTGGAGGAAGCTGTGTTCATCCAGGGGACAGAAAGTGACTTTGGGGAAGACCGTTCCCTTCTAGCCTAAGTTACAAACCTTACCTTGAGGGTTATAAATCTTCCTCCTCTGCTCTTGGATCTCTGAAACACATTTTCTTTCTCAGTTAGTTTGAAAGGTTCAGTGGACAGCTTTAAATGAAGCAGGCACTTGATTAGCACAAACAAAAAAAAGGCAATTAAAATGTGAGCTGATTCTAAGCTAAAGCCCATGGAATCCAGCCCACTGAAACTCACAGCTTTGGCTGCTCTGGTCACCCTGCAAACTCAGTTCAGCTGTCACTGTAATCACCGCACCCAACGCAGAAAGAGTAGGCAAACCAGACGTGATTGACATGCCAGAACTCAGGCACAGGTATAGGAAATGCAGACCAGATCATCTCCTTGGTCTGAGCAAGGGACAAGGAGATGTAGGTCTTCTCCTTGCAGCCTTGACAATGTAGGGTGGGCTGGAGGCTCGGCCCCACGCAGGAGCTGCTGTGGGAGGGGTTCTGGTGGGACACTTGCTAGCATCCTGCCTTAGGATCCTTTTGGCCAAACTAAATCTCTTCTGCTTGCTAAGCAGAGCCAGAGCAGCCAAGCTTCAGGGGTCTAACGGGGAGTGACCTTCTTATACTGTGCAGCAGGGAAACATACAAGTGCCAAAAGAACTACTTCCCGGCCCAGGTCCCTCCTGAACTTGGGCCATGCATTTGGATTCACCTACCAGCTACACATTGCCACCAAAATCCAATTAGCTGCAGCATACTAACAGTGCAATGCTTGGCAATCATTACACAAGCCCAAGTAAGAAGTGAATTTGTTCCATGGACCTCTAACACTAGAATTCAGCCTTGAAAATCCATAATACCTGCACTGAGGACACTGAATTTGCTCCAGTGTGCAAGGAGTATGGAACCACAGTGTGTAACCTCTAACAGGAAATATGTTGTCAGCAGGCATCCAAGCCCCTAACAGGTGATGCAGGTATTACTGTCTGTATTTTACAGGAGAAAAAGAAATTACTTTATCCAAGTGGAGAAACAAGCCTGTGGTATAAATGGGACCTCATAGTAGATCTGATCCATCAGTCTGCAGGGCTGCCATATGCAGTGTCCTGTAGGCTATGCCAGCTCTGCAAGCTAACTGTTAGAGCAGAAAACAATGACTGCAATCACCACAGCCAGAGGTCTTAAAGAGAAAAATCTAAATAAAATATATTATAGCAATAAAACAAATTAGCAGCTGTTATCCTGAGGCAACAGTAATGAAGCCCTCACAAAACAGGCCTTTATTAGAAGTAGTAACAGCAATCATAAGTTCAAGTTTAACTAAGTGAGCCATTAAAAGTGGAATGCTGGAATGAACTGAGGCAAACGACAAAGTAAAACATGCCTGGGGGCAATGAACAGGTTTTTAATTTGTTTAACTTCCATCTCTCTGGTGTCTGGCTCTAAAAAATGATGTGACAAAAAAGACTCCTTGCTATATTCTAGTCTGAATGCTAAATAAATTAGTAATAGGAGCAGCAGCACTAGCACACCCAGCCTGGCCACCTCCTGCAGAGCCAGCACCACCACTCCTCTCTGGCTTTGGCTTGCCAGATTTCAGAGGCTTCTGCAGTCCCTGCAGCTCTGAGCAGGCAGGGAGGTGTGTGCCACCCCTCTGCAGATGCACCCAGGGAGACCTCACTGAAGTTTATCAGTAGGTGCAGGGTGATGTGGGGAGGACACAGCCAGGCTCTGCTCAGGGGCATCCAGTAACAGGGCAAGTGGCACTGTGGGCAAGCTGGAGCAGCGGAGGTGCCACAGGAACAGAAGGGAAAACTTTTTCCCTGTGAGGGTGCCAGCACCCTGGAGCAGGCTGCCCAGAGAGGTTGTGGAGTCTCCTTCTTTGGAGCCTTCCCAAACCCCCCTGGATGTGTTCTGTGTGCCCTGCCCTGGGTGCTGCTGCTCTGGCAGGGGCGTTGGGCTGGATGAGCTTTCCAGGCCCCTTCCAGCCCCTGACATTCTGTGATTGTGTGACTTGTATCTTTTGGATACCAACCAGGCGTGGGCCATCAGAGCTGCCTTAGAATTGCTCTAGGATGTTCTCAGAAGATGTGAGAACCAAGGAGGGAACACGACACCAAGTGAGCTTAAAGCCACATTCCTCAAACTTCTCCAGAGCACAACTAGCTCGAGAATTACTATTTTAGCTTCCCTTAGGATCAAATGCTGGTGATTTCACAGCATAGTCATAACAGAACTATTGCTGGGTTCACATTTACTTCCCTTATTTTAACTCAAGGCTGGGCTTAGCTCCTATAATCCTGTTTGGCCTTTGTGGAAGTACATTTTCGTGCTTACCAAAATGTTAATGACAAACAGTGCCAGAGAATGAAGGTAACTCTGCTTTTCATGGAGCATCCATAAAACTACTTTAAATATTGTCAATAGCTTTTTCCATCACCAGGCATATCGAAGGAAGTTAACTAGGAAAAAAAATGCCAAATGACTTTCAAGGATTTACTGAAGGCAAAAAAATTGCATTTTCTAAATCAAATTCCTTAAAAATGCTGACTTAGTTTCTAAATAATTTTCTCTACTTATCTACTGAGTTTCTCCTTGCTGTGCTAGAAATTGTACAGTGAGCTTTATATGAACTGTGAAAATGGATTTGTGATTCCTAAGCTAGCAAATCTAAACCAAAATAGTGGTTGTGATTTAAAAAAAAAAAAGAAAACCAACGAACCCAACACCAAAAGCCCTGCATCAACAGCTTCTGATGCTGAAAAACAACAATCTAAATTCGACCAGCCCAAATCTGATTATTACAAACATCATTACAAAACGAACCTTTATAATTTGTCACTTGATTTAGGAGTCAGGGAGATAGTTTCCTCTTGTGAAGAATGGCATACTACTCTAAATGTAAATAACATCAATAAAATCCATTGCTGCCTGCCACTACAGAGGCAACACAGAAGCAAAACCTGGGGAAAAAAAAAAAAAAAAGGGAGAAAGAAAATAACAACAGAACATGAGAGAAAAAAAAAGACCAATATAAAAAAAAAAAAAAAAAGAAAAGGGACTAACTGATCGTTCAATAATAACAGAATAATTAGGATAATTTAATAAAAGGGCAGAAGACTCTAGGGAGACCTCAGAGCTGCCTGCCAGGGCCTGAAGGGATCCTGTAGGAAGGCTGCAGAGGGACTTGTGCTGAGGGTGCGTAGAGACAGGCCAAGGGGGAATGGTTTGGAGCTGAGGCCGAGCAGGGTTAGACTGGAGCTGAGGAAGAAGTTCTTCAGTAGGAGGGTGGTGAGAGTCTGGCACAGGCTGCCCAGGGAGGCTGTGGCTGCCTCCTGCCTGGGGGTGTTGTAGGCCAGGTTGGATGAGACCTTGAGCAGCCTTGAGCTGAGTCTGGCTGAGAGGTGTCCCTGGGCATGGTGGGGAGGGTGGAGGAGATGATCTCTGAGGTCCCTTCCAGCCTGAGCCATTCTGGAATTTTGTGGTTCTTTCAGTGAAATGAAGTGGTTCCCAGCTGCTCTGAAGATGCATTTCTCTTTACTCTGGTTTGTTTTAGGAAATTCTGCAGGATGCTGATTACAGCCTCAGACCTGAGGTGAGCATCTATGCCAATACTCAAATTGTTGTAGTAAAATCGAATGTGCACAGTTTAAGAATAAAGATTGTCCAAAAGGATTTGATCAATAGTTCCTCTTCAGTGTTTTCCTGTTTCTAATGGCCTCCTCTACAAGCTTCTCCAAAGGCAGTTCCAAGTTGGACAATTACTCTCCAGAGGAAGGTTCCTCCTAACTCCCTAACCAAATGCTGACTGTGCCCCGAGGAACCTCTGCATTTCTTCTCTGAAAATATGATTTTATATCCTATCTAAAGTAACTATGGATGTTCTCATTATCCTTACAAAGGTTTAATCCTTTTTTAATTCCTGCTAAGCCCTTGGTCTGAATACTACATTGTGACAATGGCTTCTAATAAGGTATTATTGTGTCTCTGACTCTTTCCAATCCCCCTTAGCCCATGTTTCCAAAGTGCATTTCACCTGCCACTGGACTGCCCTGCAGGATTCAACGAGAGAGGAGGTCTCATGTTTGGCTAACCTCTGGGCTCTTGCCCATTTAGAGATGCATTTTTCTCATTCTCCCTCATTTATTTTGTTTTAATTATTTTAATTGTTTTGAGAGAGGCAAATTCAGTGGTTAACATATGAGCTTGACCCATGTTTCTTTGTGGTGCAGCTGAGCAACTCATGGGAGAGTTTTGCCACAGTGCCTCACCTGTGCAAAGGGAGCAGCAAACTTTGCTGTCTTAAAGGGCATCAGTGCAGTGTGGCAGCTGGGGCAGGCTCTGTTGGTGTATTAAAAGGACACAGGCACTGGGGTTTGCAGCCTCTACTTTTGCTGCATTTCCTTTGAGTTTCCTTATTTTAATCCTTTGAGGGCTTTTTGCACAGTGGGGTATTTTGTGGGGGTTTTTTTGTGTTTTGTTTTGGTTGTTGTTTTGTTTTTTGTTTTTTTTTTTGTTGTTGTTGTTTTGGGTTTTTTGGTTTTTTTTAACTACATTACTACTGAGGGGCTGGATTACACAGAATCACAGAGTGCTAGGGGTTGGAAGGGACCTCCAGAGAACATCCAGTCCAACCCCCCTGCCAAAGCAGCATCACCCAGGGCAGGCCACACAGAAACACATCCAGGCAGATTTGGAAAGTCTCCAGAGAGGGAGACTCCACAGCCTCTCTGGGCAGCCTATTCCAGNTGCTTCAAGCCAGAGGAAAAAAGAAACCAAAAAACCAGTACACTAAATCAACCTCCAATGAGTCTCTTTGGTCAGCAATCAGATATTGATAGACATTGATCAGGTCCCCTCTCACCCTTCTCTTCTCCAGACTAACCAGCCCCAGGGCTCTCAGCCTTTCTCCACAGCAGAGACGTTCAAGTCCCCTGCTGGCCTCTCCCCAGCATATCCCAGTCTCTCTTGGTCAGAGGAGCCCAAACTGGGCACAATATTGCAGGTGTGGCCTCAGCAGGGCAGAGCAGAGCAGCAGGAGAACCTCTCTAGCAGCTCCATGAAACAAGCTCCTTGTGCTGGGTACAGGTCTGTGCACAAGGCCACCCAGCGCGGCACAGCAGTAGAGCTTCTGCAGGAAGCACTCTGAGTACCAGGAGGTTAGTTGACATTTCCTCTAATTGTACCATTTCTCCTGTAGGTGCTTCAAAGACTCCAGGGTTGCTGGTTTACAAAATGCTGAGTCTTCACCCTTGTTTGCTGTGCTGGTGCAAGAGCTGAAAGGTTCACTGAAGCCTGTGCTGAGTCCTGTTCGGACAGAGGCTGGCTCAGCTGTCTGGGGTAACCCTTACAGACCATGGAGCTGCCAGGGGGCACTGCAGAGAGAGCTAAAGGGGTTACACAGACCAGTCACTCAGAGCCTTCAAATTAAAAAGTAAAGAGATTATCCAGAGAGGGCCAGCCTGATGCCTTTCCTCTTAGCTACTTTTCTCTGTGGGAACTACAAATCAGACATCAGAGGGCTGGAGCAACTCTGCTATGAGGACAGGCTGAGAGAGCTGGGGCTCTGCAACCTGCAGAAGAGAAGGCTTCCAGGAGACCTTGGAGTAGCCTTCCAGGATCTGAAGGGGGCTGCAGGAAGGCTGGGGAGGCACTATTGACAAGGGCTTGGAATGCCAGGACAAGGGGCAATGGGTTTGAAGTGGCACAGGGGAGATTGAAAGTGGATGTTAGGAGGAAGTTGTTTGCAGTGAGGGTGGTAAGACACTGGCACAGGTTGCCCAGGGTGGTTGTGGCTGCTCCCTCCCTGGAGGTGTTCAAGGCCAGGCTGGATGAGATCTTGAGTGACCTGTGGTAGTGGGAGGTGTCCCTGCCTATGGCAGGGGGTTGGAACTGGCTGAACTTTGAGGTCCCTTCCAACCTTACTATTCTATGATCCTATGAAATATGGGAGTCATTCTATGCATGGACTTATCTTTTTTCTTTTTTTTTTTTTTTCTTTTTTTGAGTAGTAAAATTCATATTAAAGGGAAAAAAATAAAGGGAAAGGTCTTTGTTCCCCTAGGTAAAGTCAAAGAGGGCGTAATTCTCATTTGGCCTTTTCCTAGTTACAATGATTTAGTGAAATCGTTATTTTAAGTAAAAATTCTTATTAAATAGTGCATTTATATTGCAAGGATGGCTCCTATCTACACCTTTAAGCAGCTTCATTACACTGTTAGTTCTGCTTTGTCAGTATTTCTGTGTTAAACTGTTCCTATGACTAATTAAAATGTGATTCTCAATTCTACTTGTTATTACTTCTATTATCTTTCTTATAACACACTGACATAACATGTTTATGGGTTCTCCAAGCTAATCTAATTTAATATTTTGCTTGTAAGTGAAATGTCCCTGCTTAACAACAGCTGCCCCTGGAACGCTGATTTAATAATACACCAAAATTTCAAAAATTAGTTAGGCTGATAATTGTTACCTCCTTGCTATCAGCACAGAAAGACAAGTCTTCCCAGGGATGACATACTCCAGTGGAGGTGTTAATTCAAGTTATTAAAGAAAAGAGAGTTAGGAGGTGGAAATTGTATCCATACTGGATCCAATTCCAGGACAAAAGGCAAATAAGCTTACATAGGAAATGTCTGCTGCTATTCCTTGTCACTTGGGTTGTGGGAAAGCAGATTCAGTGATAAAACCTCTATTCTTCTAGGAGAATATTAAGTATATTAAATAAAACATATTTCATAGCATCCTAGAATGGCTCAGGTTGGAAGGGAGCTCAGAGCTCATCTCCTCCAACCTCCCCACCACACCCTGGGACACCTCTCTGCTAGGATCAGCTGCTCAAAGCCTCATCCAGCCTGGCCTTCAACACCCCCAGGCAGGAGGCAGCCACAGCCTCCCTGGGCAACCTGTGCCAGACTCTCACCAACCTCCTACTGAACTTCTTCCTCAGCTCCAGTCTAACCCTGCTCTGCCTCAGCTCCAAACCATTCCCCCTTGGCCTGTCTCTAGACACCCTCAGCAAAAGCCCCTCTGCAGCCTTCCTGCAGGATCCCTTCAGGCACTGACAGGCAGCTCTGAGGTCCCTCCAGAGCCTTCTCCTCTCCAGGATGCTTTCTCTCCAAGGATGAGTACATTTTGGGACATACTCTTCCCCGCTCTCCACATTCCCAACATGAGCAAGAATGGCAAATACAAGATCTTGACAGAAGCTGGCTGAAGGCATAAGCAGCTGATAAATGGTCAACTTGGGCTGTCATGGCTATCTGGCTAATTACTACAACATAAAGCATTTTGAAAACAAAAGATGAATGCAGATATTGCCAATTAAACCACCAATCTAAGAATCAAAACAGTTAACAGAGGACTGTGTAGTCCTAGTAACTGCCTGCTCAACGTGAGAGTCTGGTGTCACAAAGAGGAGAAATTCTCTAATTAGGCAGGGTTTGAAAAGCAGAGGTGTGGAAGGTTAGACAGGGAGAAGCAACTTTCTTACATTACATCATGAGGAAATGACAAGACTTAGACAGGCTGCAGCAGTCCATATGTGTCCCCATGTGATGTTCTCCATGGGGAATTTTGTCTCCTGTCCCAAGTTCATCTGTACCAACAACAGCCATAACACACCATCTTTAGAAGACAACTCTCTGCTAGCCCTGCACAGGCACAGCCTGAGTGGTTAGTGTTCAGCCTGGCAGGGACAAGGTTCTTGAATACCATTTTGGGTGTCTTACATCTGGAAAAGGAGGTTAAGTCTGCAGTGGTTTATCATCAACATAGAATCCTAGCATGGTTCAGGTTGGAAGGCACCTCAGAGATCATCTCCCCCAATCTCCCTGCCATGGGCAGGACTTGACTACTCAAGGGCTCATCCAACCTGGCCTGCAACATCCCCAGGCAGGAGGCAGCCACAGCCTCCCTGGGCAGCCTGTGCCAGACTCTCACCACCCTCCTACTGAAGAACTTCTTCCTCAGCTCCACTCTAACCCTGCTCTGCCTCAGCTTCAAACCACTGCCCCTTGACCTGTCTCTAGACACCCTGCAGCCTCCCTGCAGGGTCCCTTCAGCTATTGGAAGACAGCTCTGACTATCTTTTTTTAACACCTAGTTTCTTGAAGATCACATCACAGAAGCTTGATTCATTTTGACTCACTAACAGAAGGTCATGTTTTAAAGCAATGAAATCTGATTGTCTTTCACGAGGCTACACAAATAAAGGTAAAAGTAGAGAGAAAGGCACAAGGTGGATTTGTTCATGATGAAATGTAGCTGATACTTTCCACGGAGATGCAGAGATAAACTCACTGCTTTATAAAAATGCCTTCCAAGTGGAGCTCACTAATGGATGTAGAGTGCAGAAATCTGTAAGCCAGGGCAGTTCCTGTGAAGCTGCCTAAAAGCTGGTTTCAAACATATCCTACAGATAAATACCATGAAGCAAGTCTTGCAGTGTCACCGATGGACGGATGGTTCCTGCCTTTCTGCTTAATCAGGACCAAGGGCTCCTATTTAAACATCTGTTTGAACCAGATTATGCCAAAACATTTTATTCTTCTGCCACCAATAGTCTTAATATTTGATCTCCTATTACAGCAAGCATGTCCACACCAAAACTATCTTCTTTGAGATGGCACAGATGACTGCTTCTGTTCTCAGAACTACAGGGAACTTTTGCAATACACACCAGCAAGCGGAAGTCTGCAGTTCTAACCTTTCCTTAGGAGGAGTAGCTCTTACCACAGCTCAGGACTTCAAATCCAGACTTCCAGCAGGAACACACAACTTGATTTATTAAAGAGGCACTGGAAAGTTTTCATTTGTTTTCAGATTCAGTGGAATACAGATCCAGAATAAAGCAGCTACTCAGAAAGGGCTGTGGCTTCAGACCATGTCACCCTGTGGGTTTCATTAACTTGTCCTGGGTTTGTTGAGCCATGGTGTTTTCACCTGACAGACTCTATACATCTACCAGTCTTTGTTAGAAATGCTTACACAGACTTCTGTGCATTACAGAACATTTTAAAGGGAGGTTTTTCCTGGACTCAATAAGGCATTCTATTTTATCCAGATAAAATAGCTGTATCTGCAAGGCAGAATGCTGTAAGCTGTAATAGCATATCTAAGTGGCTCTGAGAAAAGAGCTCATTAATTTGTAGCTCAGGCTCATTTTGCACTGAAATATTCATGTGACATCTGAAGGTGTTGTCAGTTAAACATCTGGCGTGCAAACAGAGAGCCCCACTCACTGCACACGAGTGGTTGCTCATTCCTATCTCCCTATGGTTCTTTACATGCTCAGCCTGGTTTGATGATACCCTTCTGCTTCGTTGCTGTGCTATAGATACATTGTCAAGGATGATGAGGATTTTCAAAGCAAAATAGCTCTTGTAGTGCTATAGGGCAACTTGTTTAGCCTGCAGCATGTCTATAATGTGAGGTTGATCACCACTTCTAACAAAACCATGCCTAGTGACTCTCAGCTGCATTCCCATGTATTTCAGATTGGTCTGTGTACTGAAATCAGTAGTAAGTAACCTTAAGGAGGAATTGTCTTGTGTGGTCTACTGCTGCACAGCCTGCTACAGCTCACCTCTTTTAGCTGGAGCTATGCACTGGAAAAGAAAAGAGCTGCAGGTCTCAGCTGCCTGTGTCTGAAGTGCCTGAGCTGCGGCGTGGCACTGTTGCCGTCATGGTCTACCTGTGTACCCAGGCTCTGCTTGGCCACAGGCATGCACAGCTGAATGGGTATGCATTTAGGTTGGACTGGATCATCTTGGAGGTCTCTTCCAGCTTGGTTGATTCCATGATTCTATGATCTGAAGCAAACCAAAGGGAGGTACTACCTCAGTTCAGCCTTAGCTGTAAAGCTACTACTGCTGCTGTCCTTCCTTTACGTTCTCTGCCGTGCCTTAGTGAGTGACCTTAAAGCCAGATCTGGGTTTCACATGATCTGCCTGTCTGCTTTGCCCAGGCTGCTCTGGGATTCTCTTCACATGCACACACAGTGCACTTTGTCCCAGTGGGAAGCATTGCAATGGCCTGAGGTATTCCATGCAGAGAGGACACAGCTGAGAAGACAGAGGCATGGACATCTGACCCAGCCATCTAGATTCTGCTTTTGCTCCTTGGAGAAAAGCAGCTACCACACACCTCATTCTGAAACAGAGGAGGGAATCCTGCAAACCTACCTTCTCTGTGTACAAAAAACTTATTAGTAGGCTGGGGTGGTGGTTTGTGTCACAACAGCTGCAAGGTAGGTGTATGAGATAGGACACAGGAGGCTCCACCTCAACACACAGAGACTTCTTTACAGTGAGGGTGGCAGAGCCCTGGAGCAGGCTGCCCACAGAGGTTGTGCAGTCTCCTTCTCCAGAGACTTTCCAAACCTGGATGTGTTCCTGTGTGATCTGGCCCAGATGGCCCTGCTCTGGCAGGGGAGATTGGTCTGGGTGATCTTTTGAGGTCCCTTACAACCCTTACCATTCTGTGGTTCTGTGATTAGGTGGAGGCCTCCCCTTAGACTCAGGAAAGTGGTCTCTACTAAGCAGAAGTCATTGAAATGACTGGAAGTGCCTGGCAGAATGGCAGTTTGTGGAAATGCAATCTTGGCAAAACTTTCTACTCTCACAGAGACTGAATTTGTTGTGGGTGCCTGGTTGATTTCTTTGGCTTGCTTGTTTGTTTGCAGGGGGTTGTGCACCAGTGGCACACAGCAGTAAGCAGCAGGCAGCCACCTCCTGCTCTTAACTCTTCTCAGAAGTACTGAGGTGCTGACCTGCAGTGCAGCAGCACAAACCAGATTAGATTCTCTCACCTTGAGTTTCTCATCTGAATTTTCTTGATTTCAATGTGTTGGCTTTTTCTTTTTCCTTCTTAATACAAAGTTAACAATTACCATCTTAGCAGTATGTCTCCTATTTGGTCTTTCAGTTCCAAATTGCAGCCAGGTCTTTGACATTTAGGTCAAGCACTCTTTTGAAGACTGGGCAGGATGAAGAGGCAAATGTGTGCTAGAAGTATGAATGTTGCATTCCAGTTCCTCATGACAAAAAAAACAAACACCCCAAACACCAAGGAGGCAGGGGAATAACTCTGCTGCATCTTTTATGTCTTCTAAAGCCCCAAGCTAATATAATCAAATGATTTCTTTCAAGTGTAAAACTATTTCTTAATTCCTGCATTTGCATTGTTTCCAACATCACTAACAACAGATTTCTAATTCTGCCCCAAGTCACTGAGCATTTTTTTTTTTCTGCGATGAGGAATCTCCTAGAACAAAATTAATTAATTTATACTATTCAGTAATTCACACCAGAAGGAAATTCTGGGAGGATGTTCAGCTGTTAGGTAAGTTTTGAGCTCTGTGCTTTGACGTTTCAGGCCTGCTAATAGTTACAGCAAGTGTATGCTCTTTTTTGGCTCTGGAAATGGAAACTCTTTCAAGTGAAGAACAAAGACATAGGTGCTAATGCTTGATGTTGGCAGGCAGAGGGAGGGAACAGCCCACAGAGTCTCACAAAGACATCGGAGAATTTGGCAGTGGGAAGAAGCAGAGATTTGGCAGAGGGCAAAACCCAAAGAGATTACACTTCCAGTGCAGTGTAAGAGGGATGCAGCACTCTAAAAACCAGACACATGAATCCCTTAGAACTGCTCTGTCTTTGCTTGGAAGGGCACTCAGGACTTCTGCAGCACCTTGGTACGTGTGTGCCAGCATTATCCATGCATGTTGGTGCTTCCCCTGGGAGGTACCCTGGGAGGCCTCTGCCAGTACTGGGGGGGCCTCTTCTGTGCGCAGCAAGCAGGCATGGCCTGTTGTCAGGCTGGCATCAGAGGAATTAATTTCCTAGACCTCAGACCTTCAGAGGGCTTTCAGATAGTTGTGCAGGTGGGTCACATCCCAGGTTGTTAACCAGAGGAATTGGTGTTCCAAAGCCCTGCTCAGCAGGCTGCCTGAACAGCGTCCGAGCTTCACATGTCTGATGTATGCCACTAGTTAAGATGGGAAACCTCAAATGATTAAAACTGGCCCTAGCTCCAGCTTAACTAACCAGGTCTTCAAAGAGCAAGTGTCATTACTGTGTCTCCCTTGGTGCCCTTCCTGCTGCCAGTCCACTCTCAAAATGGGAAGGAGCAGTTAGATGTAACCACCTGTTGCTTCCCAGCCCCTCCAAAATGACTACTGCTCAACAGGCTTCAGAGTAGGCAGGCTTGTGCAAAACCACCAGAAAACCTAGGAGCCAAAGTTCACATCCTTCCTGAACTGCAGCTTTTGGGAGAGTCAGCAAAACAGACCAAGGGGATAGTGTGGCCTTAGGCAGAGGGATGTCACTGGATGTAAACCAAGTGTGGGGCTCATCCCTCTCCTCCAATCTCCCACTGCTCCCGTCCTGGTTTTGTGCCCTGTGGGAAGGGTGAACCAGCAGTTGTCTTACAGATGTGTCTGTGTAACCAGGACTGCTGGCAGCAACAGACAGCTTGGGGATGCCTGCTTATTAAAATGAAACCTCTGCAACTGTGTATGCTAGGAGAGGAGGCAGAGCTTCCCTTCCAGGGCACCTGGTGACTTTGCTTTCCTTTTCCTCCTCTCTTTCTGGAGACAGTGCCACTGAGCTGCAGAGCTGTACTTGGGGAACAAGGGAGAAGGCTGGAGGCAAGCTGTGCTGCTGACACAGTGTCACAGTGTAATGAGGCATGGTGCACCATGCCAGCCATGTGTCAAGCCTGGTAAGTTTCTAATAGCTTGGTTAAGCTGCCCTAAAGAATTTAACTACATGGAAAAGGGTTTTATAGCCTTCTTTTGTTGATAGTGGTTAGAACTGGGTTGCAGAAGCAAAACAATCTGGGGGTTTGCCATGTTGTCAGCGGGGTTCTGGTACACCAGCATGGTGCACAGCATCTCTCAGAAAAGTCAGTACTTTGAGGCTGGGTCTATTATAATGTTTCACATTAACACAAGCCTGTTACTGTTTTACAGGAGAAGGGTGGATTTCTGGCACTGCCCCAGGATTCACATTGCCAGCTGTGTCTTCAGCTTCAGAGATTTCCTGCATGCTCTATATTTGCTGTTAAAGAGTAAAATATTCCCTGGAAGTTGTTTACCAGTTGCATTTTGCCATTTTGAATCGGGAAGAGTCTTTAACGCAGCATATTTCATGTGAGCGTTCCCTAAGCCGGTATCAATCAAAGATGTTCCAATATGTGCCAGATGTCTACAGGCCCCACATTGTTTGTAAGATGGGGGAAAGCAGCAAGAGCCAGAGAAACTTACCCAGCATCAGGCTGATGGTAAAATCACAGCCAAGCAGGGGGAGAATGTGCTGGGTTTTCATGACAAGGTCCTGTGGCATTGTCTCGACTTTCACAGCCCTCCAAGAGCTCATACAATGGGAACAGGAGCAGTGCCTGTGGCCCCTCCACTCTGGGAGACATATGTGCCTTATGGGGAGGCAGTGAGGGGCAGTGGGAAGCCTGTTTGTTTCCAGACATCTGCCCTTTGTTTCACCTTTCTGTGCTTCAGCTTCTGCTCCTGAAAGTGAGGAGAAGAGAAGAGAAGAGCACAAATTGAGTGCTAAATGTAGAGTTTAGTATCTCCAAAAAGGTTCTGGAAGTATCCCTTACTTCCCGTTGCCATGCAAGGGAGAAGCTGTTTCTGTTAGAATTGTTAGTGCTTGAGAACTCACTTGGCCCTGTAAGGCTGGATGCACAGAAGCTGCATGAGCCCTTAAATATTGTGTCTAAAACACCACCAGAACGTCAGTTGGCAGACACAATAGAAGTATAAAGGATTATTAATTGTTACTTTACAAGGGTATCTGGAGTAGTTTCAGTTGTTAAATTTATTTAAATAGTTTTCAGAATGGAAAGCATTATGCAGGGAATGGGAATTATTGTCCTTACACTTCAGGCCAACTAGGAAGATTATTTACAAATTAATTTGATCAGCAGCCTAAGCAGGGAGGATGTTGCAGTGTAAAGCATTCTGCTCTTACATGTGGTTCCTCAGAGTTTTGCACGCCCAGGAGAAAGCACCAACTGCTTATGCAGGCACAATTGCATTTGTACAAACTGATTTCCACCTGCAGAGGCAGCAGGAGCAGGTGTTTGATGTCGCTGCTGCCAGGGAGCAGCAAGCCTGGGCTGCTCCGCCAAGCTAAGGGAGCTGGGCGGCAGGTGACAGCCAGGCAGTGCCCACATCCTCCAGGGAAGCTGTCAGAGGGTGCCCAGGCCAGAGGAGTGGAGCACCCAGAACCCTCAAGCAGAGCCAGGCAGTAGCCCTGGTCACTAGAGAAGTTTGGAGTGGGAAGAGGGAAGGCTGAGTCAGCAGAGGGCAAGGACCTCCTTGTCTCGCTCTTCTGCCAGCGCTCTGCAAGCTTGCCCCTGAGCTTCCAGCCTAAGCTGTGCTCCACAGGTGTCAGTGCCAGTGCTGCCCTTGCCAAGCTCCCAGGCCTGCAGTCCTTTGGAAGCCAGGGTTTTACTTGAGGGCAACAGGCAGCTCACACTGCACAGAGCAAGGAGTTCTTTTCACTCCTCTCAGCTCCAGCCATGTGTAACCCAACGTGTGTGGTGCCACAGAGCCTGCAGAGCTCAGTGAAAGCTGAACCAGCCTGGCTAACAGTCAGCTGGCTGAGAGGCACCTGCAGCTAAAGCAGCTAAAGCAAAGCTTAAGGCAGGCCAAGACAGACCCCAACAAAGCCTGATGAGTGCTGGAACCTGTGTTTTCTGTTTACCACAGGCTGGGCTTGGTGCTAGCAGTGGCAATGTGTTTATGTCACAAGGCAACACAGAGCACTGGTGGGAACACCACTCGTGGGCACTTTGGCCATTTCTGCTTACAGCAGCAGCAGCAGATCCTTAACTTCCCCTGAATGTAGTCTTTGTCTGCTAAAGAGAGTCAATGTCACAGACCCAGAGACTCCTTTCAAATAGGAGCAAACCAGTATTGCATTTTTGCAGTTGTCAAAGGCTGATGAGTTTATTCAGCTACCTGTGAACACACAGAGCCCTGCTTACATGAATACAGTTAAAGTTACTACATTACTAGATCTGGGACCATAAAAGATTGCCTTCAGTCCTGCCCAGAGCACGAGAGTTTATTTTCCTTTGTACTACCACAAAAGAATCAATGTTTTGCATTTCATATTAATATAGGAAGGAGGAATCCCCTTCCCTTTTTAAAAAGATGTAATGATTTCTAATAATAATAATCATCCTAAATAATGAAATTGAAATTCTGTTAGTATGATTTTGCATAAGACTCCAGTGTCTGCTCTGTAGAGGCTCTTTGCAGTCCTGCAGACCCTCATGTCAGTCATGGTGCTCCTGGCCTCCCATCTTTGGTCAAGGCTGAAGTTGAGAGGCATCTAACAACGCCATGGTCTAGAGAAGCCTGAGATCTGCAGGAGATCCTGGGTGCTCAGCCCACAGCTGTGATGCCAGAAGTCTGGTCTGAGCTGCAACTTGATCCCAAAGCTGCCAAACTTTGTAGGCAGCTATTTCTGGATCCAGGGCAGGGCCACAAAGATGCTCAGAGGGCTGCAGCAGCTCTGCTATGAGGACAGGCTGAGAGAGTTGGAGCTCTGCAGCCTGGAGAAGAGAAGGCTCCAGAAGACCTTGGAGTAGCCTTCCAGTATCTGAAGGGGGCTCCAGGAAGGCTGGGGAGGGACTATTGACAAGGTGTGGGAATGGCAGGACAAGGGGCAATGGGTTTGAAGTGGCAGAGGGGAGATTGAAAGTGGATGTTAGGAGGAAGTTTGGAGTGAGGGTGGTGAGACACTGGCACAGGTTGCCCAGGGAGGTTGTGGAGCACAGAAACACCAAATATGATTGAAGATTGAAGATCACATTCAGTGCCTCTGTGCTTCACAACGTCCCTGGAGGTGATCAAGGTCAGGTTGGAGGAGGCCTTGAGTGACCTGTGCTAGTCAGAGGTGTCCCTGCCTATGGCAGGGGGTTGGAACTGGATGAGCTTTGAGGTCCCTTCCAACCATTCTATGATTCTATGATTCTGCCTTGAGGTTACAGAGCTCTTTAGAGATGTTTTTCTTGCATGCCCATTAATAACTTGGCATTTGGCTTACACCTTGTGGAGAGGAACTTGACTGTTTTGTGCTCTTTGTATCATGTAAAGCCTGTGTTACGTTGCTGGTGCATGTAAGGTGCATTTATGGATTCCTATGTTGTGTGTAGGTCAGAAAGCAGCACTCCTAATCCTCACACTTCTCTCCAGGGGAGAGTGGTTCGAGAGCTGAGCAGCCTCAGCAGGAAGGACATTGAGCCCACACCCTGTACCCTGGCACAGAAAAGGCAGATGGTTTGAAAGTTCCTCAAGCACAAAGGAGAAGGTCCTCTGTGTCCTCAAAAGTGCTGCACCAGCTGGCACTGAAAGTGCTGCCCACTGAAAGCCCGAATCTGCCCTGCTCCACAAGGTTCTGTTTGTACTGAGGCACAGACTCTTGTGGCTCTCTGACGTTCCAAGTCCAGTGGCAGTGCTGAGAGGCAAGGATTTGCATGCAGACACAGAACCAAGCCCTTCTGCTCTGACCAGGAAGATTTCTCTCCACTTGCAGCCATTCTTTGGAAAGAAAGGATCACTGCATTAATTGCACTTCTCTTGCTCCGTGTGTAATTGAGAAGGTTAACCTGTAATGACAAGGGAGCAAATACATCTGTTTCACCACTTGACCACTGACAGCTCTGGCTGATGATGAAATTCAATCTACAAATTAATTGTGCACTTTAGCACCCCACAGGTTGCTGTTAGGAATCTCACTGCTGCTGCAGGCAGTTTTGAGTACTTCTATGTGAGTGACTGCTCCAATCCAGAGTCCACACAGAGTCATCTCTCAGATCTCACTGCTTACAGGTGTGCAAATGCAGAAACTGGTAACCTCCTCTTGTTGCCAGCTTGCCACTGGTAATCCAGTGAGGGAGGATACAGTTATAGGTGCAGCCACTGCCTTGAGCTCCAAGGGAGCCCCTCAGGGACTAGCAGAAGCAACGCCTTGGTCCTTTGTCTCACATTTCTGTCTGACTAAACAGCATTTTCTATCCAATTACGTTTTAATTACATTTGCTGTCTCCTTCCTCTGTCAGAAAGATATTTCAGAGTGAACATGCCTCTCTTCATCAGCAGGGACCACTTTAAATTTTGACTTGACATTAAAATTCCATCTCTCTTAGGCAGCAAACTTGGTGCAATGTACAAAACAATGCTCTTGTGAGACTTCACCTTGAATACTGTGTCCAGTTCTGGGTCCCTGTCATAAGAAGGAGACAGAACTCTTGGGAGGGAGTCCAGAGGAGGGCCTGGAGCAGCTCTGCTCTGAGCACAGGCTGAGAGAGCTGGGAGTGTGCAACGTGGAGAAGTCTCCAGGGGGACCTCGGAGTTGCCTGCCAGTGCCTGAAGGGATCCTGGAGGAAGGCTGCAGAGGGACTTGTGCTGAGGGTGTCTAGCGACAGGCCCAGGGGGAATGGTTTGGAGCTGAGGCAGAGCAGGATTAGACTGGAGCTGAGGAAGAAGTTGTTCAGCAGGAGGGGGATGAGAGTCTGGCACAGGCTGCCGAGGGAGGCTGTGGCTGCCTCCTGCCTAGGGGGGTTGCAGGCCAGGTTGCATGAGCCCTTGAGCAGCTGAGTCTGGCTGAGAGGTGTCCCTGGGCATGGTGGGGAGGGTGGAGATGAGCTCTGGGGTCCTTTCCAGCCTGGGCCATTCTAAGGTTCTGTGATGTGTGTAGTTTGGGTGGAAGGCAAGCAAGGCAACCTGTACCTAGACTGCAACACCTGCAGCACCAAGCTCAGTGGCTGTGGTCCAAGCTAACAATGTTTCTGTCTTTATTATTGCTTTCAGAAGAGTGCCACTTCTCCAGCTACCCACTCCCAGCTCATTCCTGTGGCACTCCTCCTGCACAGCTCTGCCCTCCCTGTCTGCAAGGGCACACACAGGCTGTGTCTCTGGCACGAGGTGTAACCGAAAGAAGAGAGATGAACGAGGGGGGGAAGCTGGAGCATGTGAGCTGCTGGCAGAATTGTAATTCCCTTCCTTTGTAGCTAACAAATCTGCATTACCAGGACCTTGTCCCCATCCCCAAGCCCTCCTTTCTCTCTGTGCTAGAAATCCCACTCCTCCCAGTTGCAACAAACATTGAATTAATTGTATGTGCAGCTGCTTTCTAATGGAGGGGTAAGGACACCTCCGGGGAGGGTGTCTGGGAATGGTAATTTATCTTTTGTTAGCTCTTCTTTTATTTTTGCATTCATTGTTGGTTGCAGGAACAAATGAAAGCAAAACCACTCTTGACAGTTGGGCCCACTTCAGCAATGGACATGCTAATCCTAATTTGTTTCCAGAAGCAGGACTCCAGATCTTCTATAGAAATGCATGGCTGTGTGAAATGAGGATAATATTTCCACCTTAGAGATGGATAATTAACTAATAAAGGTTGCAAGGGAAAAGAAAAAGAGAGAAATCATTTCCCTGAGTTGTCTGAGGAATACAGATCTAATCTGGTTTAACAAGTCCTAATAGGAACAGAAGGAGAACATAGATCACCTGAAGTTTTGGGTTTGGTTCTCTAGGGAAAGGGTGGTGGTTGCCTTGGGTCTGTCCATTGGCTTTTTTCACTGAAAATGATGCAGTTAAAGAGAGGAATTTCTATGCTGTAGCTCTCTTGGGTTTGTTTTTGTTTTTAAATCTGGGTGCAGAAACTACAGCAATTAATACTAATCTGAATTTGATTATTTGTCTCTTCAGCATTTCACTGGATTATGTTGACTTTGTAATTTGATTGCTCCACTGATGTAAGCTGTGCTGATTGCATTAAAATATGCAAAGGAAATGAGAAACAGTACCAAGTGCTGTTCTGCAGGCAGTTCTTCCTTGCTAGCTGTGAAGGCTTCCTTTTGGGAAGGCAAAAGCAAAGGGCAGCAGTGATTGCACTCTGACACCAGCCAGTTAGAAAGAATCCCTCTAGGTGGCCGATAGGTACTGAGGCTGCAGTCCTTTGGGTTTGGACCAGTATGTGCTGTATAACTAATTAAAACATGAGAGATGTGAGCTCTGCAATAGGCTAAAGTCTGATGTTGGAAGGTCCAATCCCTAAGGGAATGTTCTGCACCAGGCTACTGCTTCCAGAGAATTTGTGAGCTGCTGATAGGCACAAAACCTGCCACAAACACTCTGCTGTGTCATCACTGGGCAGCATTAACTGAGAACTGCTGTGTGCTGGGGGTGTTCCCCATAGAGAAGAGAAGGCTCTGGGGGGACCTCAGAGCTGCTGCCAGTGCCTGAAGGGATCCTGCAAGAAAGCTGCAGAGGGACTTGTGCTGAGGGTGTCTAGAGACAGACCAAGGGGGAATGGTTTGAAGCTGAGGCAGAGCATGGTTAGACTGGAGCTGAGGAAGAAGTTCTTTGGCAGGAGGGTGGTGAGAGTCTGGCACAGGCTGCCCATGGAGGCTGTGGCTGCCTCTTGCCTGGGGGTGTTGCAGGCCAGGCTGGATGAGCCTTGAGCAGTTGAGTCTGGCTGAGAGGTGTCCCTGGGGAGGGTGGAGCAGAGGAGCTCTGAGGTCTCTTCCAAACTAAGCCACGCTGTGATTTTATGATCCTGTGATGGCTTCCAGTAGGAAAAACTAACAAACAATAATACTAAAAAATTTGCACAGAACTCTTCAGACATAATTGTTTGAATGTCTCTGTGCCTGAGTCTGTGTGACCGTTTGGGAGTTCCCTGCCCCCCCACACTTTAAAATGACCCAGACTAGATTCTCAGCCGGCTGGAAGTTAAGAGATGAAGCTCTGTTTACAGCTCAGCACAATATACAAGCAAATATATACAGTATAGACAGGAATATTTACAGAAATATACAAGTTTAAGGTAATACAGACACACAACTCCCCTCCCAGAAATCAGAGACCCCAGGAGGGGCTCCCAACCACCCTTCCACCTTCTCCCCACCCCCACACCTTACCCCAAGGTTTGGCTTACGTGCAAGGAGGATCGGCTGGGGAGGATTAGAAGAAAAGTGGTTAGTGAAGTTATTCAACCGAGAGGAGAAGCCAGAGCTGCTAGCCCAAGACCCAAGCAGCAAGCAAGTCCCTCGTGACCCAGACTGCCAGCTCGAGAGTCTCTTATCTTCTTTGTTTTGGTTTTCTTATACCTAAACATCGCAACAAGCCTATGAGTGAAGTAGACATCACCATGGTTTTTACCTTCACAGCCTACAGTATAATTTTCTCTATTAAAAATATTCCAATTAGCTCAAACCAGCACAGTCTGGAAAGGAAGTTTTAGCTCTAGATGGAAGATTGAGCCTGCCAGATTCACCTTCAGATACTCCTGTAGGCTTCAGCATGGCTGCTCATGGAGCAAGATCACACAGCCCATTTAAAATCCCATTCCCAGTGAGCAAACAAGCACTAGATGCAGGAATATATCCAAAAGATGATCTTAGATCAGAGGGGGTTTCTATCTCCACTGGGCAGGCTGAGGCACAGCCCTTCCTTGACACAGAAATGCTCATCCCTCCCCTGCAACAATAAAGAGGAAACCCCAGCTTGGGACTCATCCTCACTGGCTCCTATATGTAAACTGGAGTGACTGTGACAGCACTTTGTCCACAGTGAGGACATCTGAAACTCTGCCAGTGAAACTAGCAGCTCTAATGCTCTTTTTTTTTTAGCTCAAGAAATCCCTTAAGAGCATTTTTTAATAACTCAATAATCAGACACATGCACAGACTTTCTAATTGCTTCTACAAGGCCTTCTGGTGTCTAATATTGTATTAAACCACAGTACAGGATTTCAGTTCCCTATGCAAAAATCATATCTGCAATTGATAGAAATATTTATCAGGGTATTCACTAAAATGAAAAAGCATTGAAGCAAGTAATAACATTTAAAACAAATAGGAAAGCACAAATGAAATGAAACATCTGAATAATTATACAATATGTAGCGCAGAATAAACGATACCAAAGCTCCTCTTCTGTTTCAAATCAGCAGTGCTGAAATGTGACAGGAACTTGATGATGGTGTGTAACTAAAAATTTAATCCTGTCAAAATACTTTGCAGCACACTCACAGACAACTGGGTGGTTGCAGTGGTTCCTTAATGAAAAGCAGTTGGTTTCTGGAGGTGATTAGCTTATGTTATAGCCACGATCAAAGAACATATGGAACTAGACAAGAGTTCCTAAGGTAAACATTTTCGTTTACAGAGCAAAGAGAAATAGCATTTCATCGTATTCCTTGGTCAGGTTTCTTCCTGTGTGTGTGGTGATGCAATCCTAAAGGATGCTTGATAAAAGCACAGCAAACTAAACAGTGTAGAATAAGGCAGAGCCGTAGCAGCCACTTTGCAGCAGCATAAAGGCAGAATGTGGAGGATAACTACCAAGAGAAGTCGACAGAAGCCTAAAGAAAGCTCTCCTGTTCCCAAGGTGGTGTACTACAAATGGATGCTGGGGTCCTAGCAGCTGGAAATACCTAAGACACACTGAAAGAGATGTTGAAAGGCACTTCTGTGCAGTTCTCCAGGTGGGGTCTCACCAGAGTGGAGCAGAGGGGCAGAATCACCTCCCTTGCCCTGCTGCCCACACTTCTCCTGATGCAGCCCAGGCTCTGGTTGCTCTCTGGGCTGCAAGTCCACACTGCTGGCCCATATCAAGCTTCTTGTCCAGCAGCACCCCCAAGTCCCTCTCCTAAGGGCTGCTCTCCAGCCAGGCACTGCCCAGCCTGTAGTTGTGCTTGGGATTGACTCGACTCAGCTGCAGGACCTTGCACTTAGTCTTGTTGAACCTCATGAGGTTGACTTGTGCCCACTTCTGCAGCCTGCCCAGGTCCCTCTGGGTGGCATCCCTGCCCTCCAGCTGTCAGCTGCACCACACAGCTTTGATCATTCTAGGAACACTGCCTGGCAGCAAGGCAATGAGTAAATGGCAGGAAGGTGTAGTTGAGAAGCAGCTGCAGCCAACAGGCCCCTGGGGCAGAATGCTGGCATGCTCTTGGTGAGAGTGTGTGGATGGATAGAATGTGGACATGGGAAACACAGGCAGAGCTGCCTTCAAGAAGAGGCAGGGGTTCAGCTTATCTACAGCTACCTTCTCTACTGGAATTCAGCTCTTAGCCACTTCTGAAGCACTGCCCTGCAATTATTATTACTTACGCTGTTCCTGTCAAGGTGAAACCCACTCAGGTGGAAAAAACCCAAAAAGATAAATCCTTCAAAGTAGTAAATCCTAATTTCAACTCTTACCCCAGCTCCCATGGCTAATTTGTAGCTTGCCCTGAGAAGCCTGCCAAGGCAGAGGATTGGTGGAACCTCAGATGGGCCACAGAACCCGCAGCATCTCTCAGCTGCTCGGAAGGCCAAGCTGAAGGATCACCCCCAGCAAAGTCATGTATCAAAAGCTGTTTCATGTGACAGCACAGGCAACAGTGGGAGAGGCCAGCACAGCCTAACTGCTACTGCACAGCCTCTAAAGTGAGGCAGGTGTCCATAAGCATACTTCTGTTCCTCTTTATGGGTGCCATAGAATTCCTGAATGGCTCGGGTTGGAAGGGATCTCAGAGATCTACTCCAACCTCTCCTCCAGGAGAGGGACACCTCTCAAGTAGACTGCTCAAGGGCTCATCCAACCTGACTTGCAGCACCCCAGGCAGGAGGCATCCACAGCCTCCCTGGGCAGCCTGTGCCAGAGTCTGACCACTCTTGTACTGAAGACCTTGCTCCTAACACAAATAGTTTTTCTCTCTCCATGCTGTGTTGAATGACACATTTGCACTAGCAGCTCAAAAAGCTCCTTTGGAAATTTACTTTGGCTCAGTCAAATCAAGATAAGTCATCATGCATCAAGACTTGTAGCACTTATTCCTGAAGACAGCTCTTTCAGAACAAATCTCCAAGAGTCTTCCAAGTGACTCCTCTTGAGCCTCTGTACGACTCAGCTGCTGGTTTTGCTCTGCTCTAAGTGGAGCACAAGAAGCTCAGGGACTTTCCTGAAACCATCTTGCAATGAGGCTTTAGAATATGCCCTGGCTGAGCAAACCTCTGCTTCAAAAAAGCCAAATATGGCAGCAGAGGGGCAGTGTGGTGATTAGTTCTACCTTTCCATCTTACAGTAATGAATTCTGAAGGGCGTTTATTTAAGAAGCTCCTTCTGAAGCTGCTGCACATGATTGCAGATGACATGTGTGACGTCCAGCAGGCTTTTCCTCTGCATAATGGTCACAGATTAGACTTGGGAAGAGTAACATGGAAGTAAAGTGACAGCCCCGGGCCTTTAATGAGAAGTTTATTAAGAAACTAGGACTGATTATCAGTTGCAAATTAACCATAATGTGAGCAATCAGCAGAGATGTGACATTGGTGCAAGAAAAATTAGGAACGGAAGAATGTTCATCCCTCTGCTAATCAAAAAGTAGCTACATCTCATTACGAGAGGCTGTGTGCAAGAACCTGGGGAGGCAGGGCTTGGGAAATGTGCTCTTGGGAAAGGCACTGGCAGGCACAGAATCCTAGAATGGATTAGTCTGGAAGGAAGCTCAGAGCTCATCTCCTCCACCATGCCCAGGGATACTTCTCAGCTAGAGCCTGGCCTGCGACAGCCCCAGGCAGGAGGCAGCCACAGCCTCGCTGAGACATGAAGCTAGTATGTAGGAAAGATTATTTCATATTGGCTCTCACACTGCTGCCTTCCTCATTTTCTGGAGAATATCCAGTGGAGCAAGTTTTCAACCCTCTACTGAAGAACTTCTTCTTCAGCTCCAGTCCAACCCTGCTCTGCCTCAGCTCCAAACCATTCCCCCTTGGCCTGTCTCTAGACACCCTCAGCAGAAGTTTCCCTGCAGCCTTCCTGTAGGACCCCTTCAGACACTGGCAGGCAGCTCTGTGATTAACATCACCTTACATATCTGTGAAGTGTATTTAATATGTCAGAGAAACATGTTTTTTTGTAGAGATCCAATGGATTATCTCCATGATTTAGGGAAAAAAAAACAACACATTTTCTTCAGGTTGTAAAATGTTCAGGTACAGCTATCAGAGGAGCCAAAGTTCAGATTGTTATTGAGATCACAAAAAGATGTGATGATTCCTCATGTTCCAAATGCACCTTTTGGGTATGAACAGTGAAGAAATACTGCTAGAAAAAAATCAACTTGACAGCTGCTCATTTGACCACAATATCTGCAAATAATATATATTTTTTTTCCCCAATTGAGGCCAGATGTTTCTGGAGGACACTTACAAAATAAATTTTTAATCCATGAGACAATTTGTCCATGCATATTTCATCCCATTCTAGCCCCAAATCTGCTCATTTTAATCAGTGTTCATCTTTAGGATGCTTAATAGCGCTCAGCAGAACCAATATGTGACTTGTATGTGGGACAGCTCATTCTTAGAAAATAGATGTGAGAGCCTCCAATGAGTGGAGAGCTGATAAGCAGGAAAACATCCAGTTTGCCCCAGGCAGCCAGAGCAGTCAGGCATATGAAATATTTACTGTTTCTAGTTTTAGGGTAGGTTTATAAAGTAACTCAAATTTAATTGCTGTAAGGTTTTCGTTTCAGGATTTGCTTTCACATCAGGGATTCAGAATTTTCCCAGCTGCTTTGATACTTCTCTAAGTGCCAGCAGCTCACAGCCGCCGTTGGTGAATCAACAAGTGTGGTGATGTGGTGCCTTGATGCAGAGCTGTGAGGAAAGCAGGAGGGCAGCAGGCAGGAGCTGTGTGCCCAGCCCGCAGAGAGCTCATAGCCTGCGGACAAAGCCGCGCACCACGGCGGAGGCAAAAGGGCTAAAGGAGCAAGCAGAGAACAGTGCTGGGAACACTGCAGAAGTCAGAGTTCTTCTCACCCAAAACACTGAACACCTTTAGTACCTATTTCAGTGAGAAAAGGCATCAGTGATTTGCAACTTGTAATGCCAAACTGATGGTGAGAAAATGGCCTAAGACAGTGCAGAGCTAGGGAGGAGCTGCAAAGTGGCTTCTCTGCAAAGCTCTGTGAAAAACTTTAGTTCTGCTGCTCAGAAACACACCAGGGCTGCAGGCTCTTGGCTGCAGGTGCCAGGGAAAACCTGAGCTCTCACTCTGTCTGATGTCATATCAGAGGCTGGTTGGAGCTACACAAAGGAGATCATTTGTGCTCTCCCCATCTCTGTGAATGTTTTCAAAAGACAAAGTGGATGTGAGCATTATGAACTGAGTAAAACCAACAGCACTACTGTTAGAAGCCAATATTTCCTCTGTGTCACACAAGGATAGACATTGTCCCACATAGTTCTCTGATGGCAAAAAGAAATCAAATGGCACAGATGCTGATGCCACACCAGCAAAAACTAATAATGCTCGAGACAAATTCCTTTGAAGCCTCCTAGTCCTTTGGCAAACTGACATAATCTGGACAGCACACCATGAGGAAACAGAACTCTCCTATTCAGTGACCTTAATGAGATGTCAAAGGGTTAATAAGAAAATTAATTTATCCTTTTAAGCACAAGAAGTAATTAAAGTCTAAGGGAAATCTGCATCATAATTGAAATTGAGTAATGAGCAAGTGGGATGTGAAGGAAAAATGAGTTTGGTAATTAAGACAGGAAGTTCAGTATAACAAGAAGGAATAATGCATTTGTCACCTGTGGCACAATTATACCATGCTGATGTGAAGTGGGAAAGCAAAAGATGAAGCAGAGAAGCAGAGTTAGCAAATGAAGAGGTGGCAGAGCTCAGCTGGCACAATAGGCTGCTCTGGGGACCTGTGGTAAGCAGGCTCCTGGTAGCATCAGGGCTTTCAAACTAATGACACTGAAATGCATTCAGAAGGATTAAATAGTCATTGTAATAGCATTTGTATTAAAGGTCCTGAGTTTGTGCTTTGGACTTGAAGAAAAAGTTCCAGGAAGAGCAGGGTTTGTTTTGCTAGAATGGGCCAGAACTGCTCTCTGCACCTTGCCCTCAGAGCCAGCAGTTACCCCAGTGAAGAATGTGGATTATGACTTTCTGTGTTTTTTATCTGAATTTTCATCCTGGAAGTTGAAAGCAAAGGAAACTCTCATGTCTGTAGAGGCATCCAAGCACTTAGAGCAGTCCACGAGCCACAGAATGGCTTTTGCATTGTGTCCTTCACTTGCAATGGCAGTTCAGAGCAGTGATGCCTGGGTGCAGTGAGGACATGAAAGAAACAAACAGGACTGAAGTCTGAAGATGGCTTCTGCATTCCCAACTGCCAGCACAGGTTTCTCTAATGCTTAAGATGGATGATTTAAGGCTTGCACAGCAGACCCACAAGCATTCCTCTTCCTTTAGTTTGCCAGCACGTGGCATACTTCTACCTTCTCCCCTAAAGAAGTTTTCTTTCACAGGCAAAATACTGTTAAAGTAACAAAAATGCAGAAAGCAGAGAGGAAAGCAAGGAGCATCTTCTCAGGAATCAGCTGTCTTGCAAATAAGAGACCCGCTGTCCTCTGGGAGATGGAGGCTGCTAAGTGGCACACCATCACAGGAGCAGTGGATGGAAGCTGCAGCACAGGAGGGTCCAGCTCAACACAAGGGGAACTTCTTGACTGGAGGGGTCCCAGAGCCCTGGCACAGGCTCCCCAGGAAGGTTGTGGAGTCTCCTTCCCTGGAGCCTTTCCAGGCCTGTCTGGATGTGTTCCTGTGTGCCCTGAGCTGCATTGTCTGGTCCTGCTCTGGGCAGGGGGGTTGGGCTCAGTGATCAGTTTGGGTCCCTTCCAACCCCTGACATCCTGTGAGCCTGTGATAACAGAGACTTTGTCCTCTGAGGGATGGGAGGGTGCTAAAGTAGCACATCATGACACTTTGTGTATGGCCAAGGCCTGTGTTTTGCTTTCTGCACCAGCCTTGTCAGCCTGCATTTTAGAATGTGAAGACAATAACCACATAGTATAGCATTAGAAATAAATTGCAATAGCCAGGTAAGCTGTCCCCCAAACCTGACACCCTCTAACATTTCCAAGAACACAGTTAATCCATCCTCCCATTAAAAAAGAGAGGAAAGCAGAGACCTGTGTATGGAGTTCTGTGTTGACTCAGTACTGGGAGAGCATGATGACCTTCTCTGAATGAAATGAAATCTGCTTTACTTCTCCACCAAGCCATCGCTCTTTGCAAACTGGAAATAATACTGAGTTAATGACATCTTTCCTCATCAGAGCTCGAGCAGCAGTGGACTGAGTTCCTGTGAACACAGGTCTATGGTAAATAAGCATTATTTGAACACATCTATTGTTTAGGACATCAGAGTCCTCTCTCAGCGTTAGGAAAAGCAGAATTGCTGTAGATAAACACATCCAGGAAAGAAGTCCAAACAGTGATATTCAAATCCTATCAAGCACATAAAATTAGAGTCTGCTTTATACAAACCACGAGCCAAAATAAATACTCCAAAGCAAAACCAAAGCACCACTATGCATGAGTAACCATACGAACTATTTTCCTTCTCCTGTGTAGTCCATCACATGAATTAAGTAATAATTAAGTTTCTGATGAAGGGCTCCAGAAGTAACATAATGGCAGTTGTGTACATTCTGCTGAAAAAAATGAGATCAAAGGCACTCTGAAAAACAAAGACTGTAAGTTATGCTGCTTTTCTCCACAGCATGTACAAGAGTTGAAGACTCAAACACTGTCCTACCCTACCCTCCCTCATGCCCTCATCCATCTCCAGTCTCAAGCATCATGCCAGCTCACATGGTTGGTACCCATGAAGTCTCATGTGACCAGAAGCACATTACAGTCTGCAAGGGCCTGTGGTGGTAGGACAAGGGACAATGGTTTTAAACTAGAGCAGGGTAGATTTAGATGAGACATTAGGAAGAAGCTCTTATGAGGATGGTAAGACACTAGAATGGGCTGCTCAGGGAAGTTGTAGATGTCTTATCCCTGAAAGTGTTTGCAACCAGGCTCTGAGCAGCCTGCTGTAGTGGGAGGTGTCCCTGCCCATGAGAGGGGATTGGAACTGGATGATCTTTAGGGTGCCTTCCAGCTCAAGCCACTCATTTATTCTATGATACAACTGTGCTTTTTGAAGGCTTTGGAGAACAACCCAAACAACACTTTGCAGTTGTCCAGTAGGGCTGATAACCCAGAGACTGTAGAGACAGAGAGGTTTATTTACCCAGCAAATTACCCTGCAGCTGAAGTTGGTCACCTCAGAGAGTCTTCCCCTCCATGCAAGGTGGCACTGGCACTTCCCAAAGGTGCACATGCTCTGGATACACAGCTCGTGTCTGGCACGCTGCTGCTGAGGGAACTCATGGAGCTGAGGTCCCTCCAGGGTCAGTTCTGCTGGGTTTTGGCTCAGACATCCTTTCCCAGGAGCTGAAGAGTGATTTGTGCCTCCCGACTCTTTACCATTGTACTGACAGGGAGAGTCCCTGAGCAGGAGCTGTCTGCTCCACACTCTGAACATCAACAAGAGCAAAAGATGGACATCAGCTACTGTACTTGGGAGCTGACATGGCCACTTGCATGAAATGCTTCTTTCTGCTGAGAGCAGCAGCAGCAGCTGAGCATGACCACAACTCTTTCACAGAGCAGCACACAGCAGGCTCAGCTGCACTGCCAGTGAGGAACAAAGGGCAGGTGTATGAGGGGGCAGGACTCTGTGAGCTCTCAAGTTGTATCTAGCAATGGTTTTGAGGCTGCTGCTCTGAAGTTGTACCTAGCTTTGAGGCTACTGCTCTGAGGTTCTATCTAGCAGTGTTTTTGCTGAGGATAAAATCTTGTTTTCTTCACAGCCCCATTTCCTGAGGATTCTTTGCTGGAAACCTACCACCCCCCCAGACTCCTGTGCACTTCCCAATCAGCCACCTGAACCTGGAACCAAGCAAAGGCATCCCTCAGGTTCATCTCTTGAATTATCCACGCAGCGCTGAGTTCTGTTGTACTCTGCTGACTCCAATGAAAATAATTTTGAACTGGCAAGAGCAAAATTGTTGCAGTGACAGAACACTGCACATGTTAGCATATGTTACTGCCCCAGGTATTGTCAGAGAGCAGCCCAAGCCCTGGAGCCTGAGCTTCCTTATCCCCTTTTCTGGCCTTAGAGCTAAACTACATTTTTGCCAAAGGCCCTTCAGCCACACTGATCCCTGTGGCATTTGCAACATCCTACCTCATGCTGAACTGTACTCATGAAACAAAACAAAATGAGCCAACCAACCAAACAAAACAAAACAAAACAAACAATGAAAACCAAACCAAAACCAATGAAGAAACAAATAAACAAAATCCCCCAAAGCCAACCAAAACAACAAAATAAGAGCCAGGATGGTCTCTGGGTTTAAAAAAAGGAAAAAAAAGTCAAAATCAGGCATGTGCTTGAGCACGGAAAATAGACCTAACAAAACTCATCTTGTGAGGGATCTATTGTCCTCCAGCAACCCAGATACTGTTTTATCTGGCTGCATGAAAAGAAAGGGGAAATATCTGGGATTAATGCCTGCAGGATTGTCAGTGTGAGAGTCATGCTTTGCTGACTACCTAAATTACCTGGCACATCCCTACCCCTGGTCTCAGCTTTGTCTAGGCAGGCACCTGTCATTAAAGGGGCAATTAATCTACTATTCTAATGTAAAATGAGGTCAGGGCAGAGCAGAAAATGAGATGTGTCATTTCGGTGCCACCACAGCAACACCCAGTGAATGTCACCATCCACAATACCATCGAGAGAGAAACTTATCAGACCAACCTTCATTTTAACCACATCACCAAATGAGGCTCTCCCTTAAATGTTGGTTCCACTAACCTCTAAAATCCCACACAACCTACTGACTGCTTCAAGCACTCAAGCTGAGTGTTCAAAGGAAATTCAGCATTCTTGAGCAGGAGCACCTTGTTTTCTTTCTGCTATGGGAAAATAACCATTGGAGGCAGAGAATGCAGCAGCTACCCCTTGTCTTGCTGGGGGAACTCCTACTCTTAATTTACTACTGTTGCAGTGTTCCACCACCTTAACGGAGCAGAACTTGTTTCTAACAGCCTGAATCTACTCTTCTCTAATTTCTACCCTTTGCACCTCATCCTATCATCTCAGGGATCCTGCAGGAAGGCTGCAGAGGGACTTTGCTGAGCTACAGACAGGCCAAGGGTAAATGGTTTGTAGCTGAGGCAGAGCAGGGTCAGACTGGAGCTGAGGAAGAAGTTCTTCAGTAGGAGGGTGGTGAGAGTCTGGCACAGGCTGCCCAGGGAGGCTGTGGCTGCCTCCTGCCTGGGGGTGTTGCAGGCCAGGTTGGATGAGACCTTGAGCAGCTGAGCAGATGAGCTCCGAGGTCCCCTCCAACCTGAGCCATTGCAGGATTCTGTGATTCTGTGTTTCTGTGCTTCTGCACAAGCATCCACATGGCTACTGGGTGCTTCCATGCATGTGTGTGCATATGCACATCTCTGCATAGCCAGATCAGATACGTGTGTGTGTGCATGTGACATGTATGCAGCAATTTCCTATTTTAATTCCTTTTGCAGCCTTACAGAACAGAAATGGATATTGTTCCCCTTGGAATTTGTCTACAGTAAGGAGGACACATATTGCATGCATTGTCTGTTCTGTAATGCCAGGCCTTCTGTCACCACCAGCTCCAATTTCTGCACGAGAGGGAAAGACAACAGCTACGAGGAAACCACAAAAAGCAAACGTTAACAAAAAGTATTTTCTTCTAGGAAATGGCCAGAAGTGACTGTAAATAAAAGAGCAGTGTAGATACTTAGATATATAACAGTACTTACTCACATAATGTGATCTTTCTAAATTTATTATGTCACAAGAAGATATGACAGCAAGAAGCCAGCCAGAAGCACATAATGGACTGTCTTCAAAGAGGATCCTTTTATTCCTCACACAGCAGTAGGTGATAAATGATTTTAATGTCATTGTTTACTATTTTCTTCTGGTTTTATTTTTTCCTCGCAGCATATCTCAAATCAGAGACTAATATCCCCCAGAGATAAGACACTTTGACACAGCTTCTTCCCATCTCCAATGGCTGAAGCTATCAGACACCTGTCACCAGCACGAAGTGGGGGAGGATGTGGATATTTTGCTCCTGACAAGCGTTGTGGGTTTTGTTGTTTGGTTTTTCTCTTCCCATCCAGATTATTAAAGAGAAGATACTGCTGTAATAAGATGTCTATCACAAAATTGTGTTTGTTTTGTACTTTTGCTTGCAAGAATCTTTCTTTGCTGGCTCTGAAGCTGTTAGACTGAACCTCAGAAGACAGGAATAGACGAAGCATCTGACTAGGTCTAGACCGAAGATGAATAGCTAAAGAATTGCAGTGACCTATTTTTTTTTTGACTCCAGAGAGCCTAACGAATTGCTGTCATCCTGATTTCACTTGGATTTAGTAATTAACAAGTCACTTGGGGTCATCCTGCTTTTAGGAGAATTTTTAAGCATCAGCAATACCTCTTTGCAGCAAAGAAGAGGAGCATCTACTTGAAAGACCTGGTGGCCGCCTGTTCAAAGTCCTAGCTGCCTCTGCTGATTCAGGCAGCTGAGGAGGATGTGCTGCTGAGAGCAAAACCTGGATTCAGTGCAGAACTCAACTGCTGTGTACCTGCAGGCAAACGTATTTGCATTTCCCCTCCATTCTCTGTTAGCCAGGAGTAGTTTTTGCTTGCTTGGTAGCACTTTTGTAAGGACAGCATTTCCGACTTTGATGTTCTTGATGTCACACTCTGGCACTGCAATCTTCAGAGGCATGAGTGCACATAGTCAGAGGGAGCAGGGTTTTAATTGTTTTTAGAGAGAAATTTCAATACACAAATTCAATTAAAAAATGAGACAGGTGAAAATTGCCATGTAAGTGAGAAGGGGACCAGCAAAGAGATCTTTGCATTCCACTGGGAGCTGCTGAGCAGCTGATGGAAATTTTCTACAGAAGAAAGAGACTCAGGAAAGTTTATAATAAACCTGGAGTGGTACATTTTCTTCAGACCCACGTGGTAGAGATAAATGATTCATAAGGAAGCTATTTCCACAGCTCCAGCTACAAAGACACTGCTCGAGGTTGCATGTGGGACAACATGGCAGAGGGAAAATCAAGCACAATAGGTTACATGTGAGACAACATGGCACAGGGAAAATCAAGCACAATAGATTGCATGTGAAACAACATGGCACAGGGAAAATCAAACACAGTAGGTTACATGTGAGACAACATAGCACAGGGAAAATCAAACACAATCTTTCTTACTCAGAGCATTTTTTCTTTCTTTCCCAATTAGCAACATGTCCATAAATGTGAGGGACTCTCAGCTGAGTGTTAGATCTGTTTCAAGTGAGAAGGGTGGTTTCCTGCAGGTGAGACTGCAGCCACAGGGTAACTGGGATCAGATTCCTGAAAACTTAAGGGCTGGACTGTAAGAGAGGGTCAAGAAAGGCATTCAGTTGCAATCACTGAATTGCAGGAGGTAACTGTTATACATATTTAAAAGAACATTAGGTTAACAAATGCCTTTAGAGATGTCTGGGGCAAGCCATGTTTCCCATATTCCCTGAGAGCTACGTTTTTCTTGCTCCCTGTCTTGGAAGTCTGTGGTTTTGCACTTTCCCATATTGGACACAAGTGACTGCCAACTTGTGGACCAGGAGGAGGTTGGATGGCCCAAACTAGCTGAAGCAGTTAAAATTCATTTGGCAAATTAAGAAATGCTATCAGGACTCTCTGACCCCCCCACCCCCACAATTTGTTTTCTCTTTTAGCTGTTACTTCTGTCTGCCCCAGAGGAGTACTGGTTGAAGTTTTCTGTTACAGATGCATTGCAGCTCAACATGCTTTACATGTGCTAAGCTGCTGGCACTGGTGGTGAGTGACACTCAAAGTGCTTCTCACTTCACAGGTCTGTAGTTACACAACCAATGTAAGGAAGGAGAAGCCTTGCAATGTAGCTGCTGGTTTTGGTAACCACCTGAGTGCAAACCTGCCTATGTGAGTAAGAGCTTCTGAAACCTAGGAAGGAAATGCACAGTTGTAAACAAAATCAAACCCAATAATGTATAAAAGTATTCATCCATCTTTAGCTTTAACCATAAGATTTCAATGAAAGGTAGACAACAGGAAGGACCTGATGGGTTGGGTCCAGAGAGGGCCA
>VWYK01100419.1:0-11576 GCA_013399775.1 Semnornis frantzii
TGGAACGGGTTGCTCAGAGAGGTATTTTCTATTTATTCTTCCTTCCATACCATTTTTACACCAAAATTTTTTATTGGTTTTTTGTTTAGCTTTTTTTTTTTCCTCTCTCTCTCTCTCTTTTTTTTTTTAATTGGCAGAGATACTCTGCCTTGCATTTCTCAGATTATTTTTGTGATGCTTTTTGAGTTTTGAAATATTTCATGTAGCACACAGGAGTTCTTTGATATATGTATCTGTGGAGCTAAAATTTCTGCTATGGATGTTGCTGTGGGGGTATCCTTCTGGTGTTTTCAGTTCACTGTTTTATTTAGCATACAGCAAAGACATAGACATCTTTTATTGTCCCTGTCTGATATTGTGCAACACTATTTGCTGAGGAAATCATTGCAGAATTTGTATATAGGATTTTAAAAGCACCATTTCCCTTTCTCTAAGGGTGATTTATATGGATGTGTCAAATTTAAAATATATAGCTCCCAAAAATGCAGCCACAAAACACAAGGCTGTGGTCATATAACACAACTCCAGTGTCAAAGAAAGGCTGTAGTTTAGAACTTTGATGCCATTGTCATGAAATATGACTTAATATAAAACTATCTGGAAGTCAAATGCTGTTTTGCAAGAGAAAGGGACAGTCGGTTGCTGTTCTTAAAAGGTCCTGTGGTAATGGGGTGATGTTAGATGCAAAGCTTTGGATAAGGCACTGTCAAGGCTATAAAACAAAAATGAAGAAATAAAAAAGAGGTCAGGCAGATATCCAGTTCCAAGACAAAATCAGCTGTTAGCTGGAAGTTTTCATTAGGATGTGAATGACTTAATCTAGGGAGTCTGTCTGTCCTATTGTGTACAGTTCTGGAGCCTCCAACACAAGAAGGACGTGGAGCTGTTGGAACCAGTCCAGAGGAGGCCACCAAGATGCTCAGAGGGCTGCAGCAACTCTGCTGTGAGGACAGGCTGAGAGTGGGGCTCTGCAGCCTGGAGAAGAGAAGGCTTCCAGGAGATCTTGGAGTGCCCTTCCAGTATCTGAAAGGTGTCTACAGGAAGTCTGGGGAGGGACTATTGACAAGGTCTTGCAATGCCAGGACAAGGGGCAATGGGTTTGAACTGGCAGAGGGGAGATTGAAAGTGGATGTTAGGAGGAAGTTGTTTGTAGTGAGGGTGGTGAGAGACTGGCACAGGTTGCCCAGGGAGGTTGTGGAGCAGAGAACCCCTGAATGTGGTCTTCAATCACATTTGGTGATTTTGTGCTCTACCTTCTCCCTGGAGGTGTTCAAGGCTGGGTTGGAGGAGGCCTTCAGTGACCTGTACTAGTGGGAGGTGTCCCTGACTATGGCAGGGGATTAGAACTCTATGAGCTTCGAGGTCCCTTCTAACCTGAACCATTCTGTGATTCTATGTATGTGGTGAGAAGGGGACAAGCACATGGCTCATTTTCTTACAGAAAGGTCCCACAGCAGCAGAGTTGACAAGGTTCTGCTTTGAGTGGCAAGGTTCTTGCCTTGAGTGACCTGTGCTAGTGGGAGGTGTCCCTGCCTATAGCAGGGGGTTGGAACTGGCTGATCCTTGAGGTCCCTTCCAACCTTACCATTCTATGATTTTGTTACCTGCACCCAATGCACATATGCCCCTTTGGATGCTATGAGTGCTTGCTGCAGGTAACAACTTAGTCCAGTACTTTACATTCAGACTAGTCTAGAGACACCCAAGTGTCAGTATTACAGAATCACTGTGTGTGAACTTGTAGGCAAAACAGACTTACAAAACGTGGGATTGGTATGGCTTAAAAATGAACTTGATTTCATCAGGAACAGATCCATCTCAAAATGATTGTACTTTTCAGTGTGCAGCAGTCTACCAGGGCAACAGCCTTTTTTTACACACAGTTTATTCTTAGTTATGAGCAATGAGATGATAACTGTAAAGGAAAACAAACAACTATTCTGAGTTTGTGGGAGGAAAAAATGATGCATGTCCTGAGGTTATTGATAGTGTGAGAAGCTTGCTGTAAACCCAACAAAAGTCTTCTGTTACTCAGCATCTGTAAAGACATTTTTTATTCTCTAGCAAGAACCAAGATATTTACCAAAACCTGTGCTAATGAAAGAGTGGAAACCAGATAGAGTGAAAATCAAAGCTCCTCATTGCTGTGGTCAGAAAGGGTCCATAACTGGTAGCAATGTGACAATTCTTAAGATCCTCAGAAAATAACAGCAGGCTTGATCTTGCAGTAGAAGGTATGGACCAGCATGTAAGGATGTTAAAAAAGAAATAAAATCTTCAATTTATGCAGTCTGGAAAAGACACAGAGATAATGTCAACTTTAATTACTGTTTTCTTCTGAACACAGGGAATAGGCCAAAGGCCATGAGTGGAAATTAAAGAAAAATGGAAAACAGATGGTAGGAAGCATGCTACAAGAAACTGGAATACAGGCAGCACTGTACATAATTTAGCAAAACAGAAAAAGGACCCTGTGAGTTATTTTGTCCCATTTTAAACAACATCATCTTATGGTCTGTTTCACAACAACATTATTAGCAAATCAAGTCACGACTGATAGCAACCACTGTAGCGTTTGCCAGAACTGAAAATTCTTCCTTCCCCAGCATCTTTGAAATGTAGGTCAAGCAAAATTGGATGATGAAAGATAGCCACATAAATTAAGAGCCTGACATTTGGAAGTGCTGGTCACCAAAGCCACCATATATTTCAGGGGTTACTGCTTGACTACTTGCATTTTGGAGAAGGTTGAGATTGATTTAAATGCTTCAGCGTGGGATTAGGAGCCTAATTTTAATAAGCAGTCTAAAATAAATCATGTCAATATTTATGATGATCTATTGCAAAGTGCTGTTGCTTTGTTTCAGAGGCTTTTGTCCAGATAGGAAATAATCTATTCCAGGCAGAATTTCTTTGCCTTTCCAACAGACTTCTCCAAGTTGAAGGCACTGATTAGGGAATGGCCCCTGACGTGCAGTGGAGAGGTTTTGAAGTCTGAAACCAAAAAGATTTTGTTGCACTAAGCTGTAGAGTGGTGAAATGCGAAGCTGAAATTATAACCTTTGGAATTAGTCCCTAAAAATCATCTCTGTTTTTGAAATTAATTCTTTCCCTCTCTCCTCCAAGTCCCACAGCACAAGGACAGAGTGGCAAGGCAAGGTAAGCAGTGGGGCTGACCTGCTCTCAGTGTGTTGCTGTGCACCCCATGAGCTGCCTCTGTGGCCATGCCTGCTTGACCCTCCTGATGTTTTGGGCATCTTGAGCAGTGGGTAGATAAGGGCTGGCACACAAACCAGCCCACTGCCAGCAGCTCACCATTTTCCTGGCTCTGTGACTGCATGCTGGGCTCCCTGGAGCTGCTGCAGCTTTCATTTTGGTTAACTTCTTGTGAATTTTGTGTATGGGATGGGTTTGAAGCCACATCCCACTTGGGTGAGCTGTACCACAGGCACTGTTCCTAGCCTGACAGCATTAATGGCTCTGTTCAGGGTTATGCAGACCTGTGGTAGCTTAAGGAGCAGACAGCTCCCCTCTCAGCTACCCCATCTAATGTTTCTGTGAAGCCAGGTCTGTGCTTTTTGTGGGAAACATCTAATTTGTTGGGTTTTATCTAGGATGAAGCAGAATCATGTTCAGCTCACATATGGGAACGTCATGGCAGTTCTCTGAAAGCCCTTCCTCAGAAGTGCTGCTTCAAAGGAGAGGAAAAAAGGCTGAATGGTTACTTGCAAACATGTTAACATAAGCTCGCTCATCCCTAGGCTTCCATGATGGGAGAAGGTAATGAGGTCATGGGTTGTTTTTTTAGGTTCTGAAGACTGACTTTGAGAGCTGAGAAAAAGTAAATAAAGGATTATTTATTAAATGAAGGAAGGATTATCCATTACAGGATAAATCCTGCTTGCCTTACGTGTACAAATAGTTCCCATTGACTATGAACAAGTCAAATACTTACTTAAGACATTTATAACTTTTATGTAACCTTATAAACCCACCTATATTCTTCAGTGTCCTGGGCTTAAGAAGCCTGCAGAAGTTAGTCAGTTGAGTGCATAATGAAACAAAGTATTCTCATTTTTACTGCAGGTATCTTCAAAGACAGGTTTAAAAAGAACAAAACCTCTGATCTCTTCAACCAGCTTTATCCAGAAGAATATCCAGCTAATTAAGCAAGCCTCTTTGGAGAGTCTCAGCTGCTGTGAGAACAGAGTGACTGGGAACAGGAAAGGAGGACCATGCAAAGCATGAAAACATTCTGAAGGTATTTAAATGGAAAGTTTCTCCTCCTCCTGCACATTCCTCAGTCTCTCAGAATGTGGGGGCAGGGCTAACCCAGGGATACTCCTTGCTGCACAACAGTAACCTTTATTACAAGACACTATAAATTAATTTCAGGATAATTTTCTTCCAGCTCACTGGCTCGAGTTACTCAAGGCAGATTAACCAGAACATGATCGGTCCCTATCCGACATCATGAGCTCAATGCCATGGTCATAATGGATGCCAACAGGGACAGTGTTAATTGTTAACTCAATGATACTCTTTAATCACAGAACCACAGAATGTCAGGGGCTGGAAGGGACCTCCAAAGCTCATCTGGTCCAACCCCCCTGCCAGAGCAGGATCAGTTGATCAGATCAGACAGGAACGCATCCAGACTGGTCTTGAGCAGAGAGAGCTGTTCAAGCTGTCCAGCTGGTCTCTCCAGAGAGAGACTCCACACCCACCCTGGGCAGCTTGTTCCAGTCTTCTGTCACCCTCACTGTGAAAAATTTCTTCCTTTTACACGGAACTTCATATGCCTTGTACCTAATCCCAAAGTGCAAGGGCAATGTCCCTGAGGCATTGGGAGGACCGAGGTGATTCTGTCATCCCCTGTAATGACACATCCATACTCTGTGACCATTTGGGGCTCAAGTATGTCCCCTTTTAAATCACAGGGCAGTCTGCACAGCTTTTAACTGATGTTATGCTCCATATATTAGGTACAAAACCTGTTTTCATTCTCTTCCATCCTTGTTGTTTCAGTTGGGAATCCCCCTCCCTACTTTGTTTCCCATAGTTTATAGCAGGAATGCGTAGATAATGGCTTTTCATTAAAAGAGAAGGAAACATTCAGACACTTATTTTAGTTTTAGTCAGAGGAACAGATGAATTCCAAAGGAAACTTTGGATGTTTTCCCCTCTTTCTTTGAAAAGTCAGCTACAGAAATTGAGGAGAGCAGCCTTGAATCAGCGCTGGACAAGTGCATTCAGCGCTGCACTGGAGTAACTCGCAGACATTCTTTTCCCTGTGGTGAACTATTTTGAAATCCCTCATTTTTGTCTGAATGGCAAATGCCAAAACCTCAGTGTTTTCCATGAGGAGGAATTCCTGTCTTCTGGCCAGCGCAGTTAGCTGCACAGCAAGAACTAGGAAGTTAAGGTTATGGTGAAGGGAGGATTTCACATTCGTGTGGAAGTTGCTTTCAGTCCTTGGACCTCCCGTGGTGCTGAGATGCCAAGCTGCAGAATCATGACACTGTGCAGAGGGTTATCAAATCAGCTAATTCCACAGGGCTTGGACCATTGTCTCTGTAATTTTTTCTCTGGAGATGGTTTTGCTAAACTTAGACATGTGTCATGGAGTACTGGAGTCCTGTGTGCAGTTCTGGAGCCCCCAGCACAGGAAGGACATGGAAATGTTGGAGCAGGTCCAGAGGAGGCCACGAAGATGCTCAGAGGGCTGCAGCAACTCTGCTCTGAGAACAGGCTGAGAGAGTTGGGGCTCTGCAGCCTGGAGAAGAGAAGGCTTCCAGGAGCCCTTATAGCAGCCTTCCAGTATCTGAAGGGAGCTACAGGCAGGCTGGGGAGGGACTATTGACCAGGTCTCGTAATGACAGGACAAGGGGCAATGGGTTTGAAGTGCCAGAGGGGAGATTGAAACTGGATGTTAGGAAGAAGCTTTTTACAGAGAGGGTGGTGAGATACTGGCACAGGTTGCCCAGGGAGGTTGTGGCTGCTCCCTCCCTGGAGGTGTTCAAGGCCAGGTTGGAGGAGGCCTTGAGTGACCTGTGCTAGTGGGAGGTGTCCCTGCCTATGGCAGGGGGTTGGAACTAGATGAGCTTTGAGGTCCTTTCCAACCTTACCATTCTATGATTTTATCTGGGTCGAGGCAATCCCAAGCACAAATACAGACTGGGCAGTGACTGGCTGCAGAGCAGCCCTGAGGAGAGGGATTTGGTGGTGCTGGTGGATGAGAAACTCAACAAGAGCCTGCAGTGTGCACTTGCAGTGCAGAAGGCCAACCAGAGCCTGGGCTGCAGCAGGAGAAGTGTGACCAGGAGGGAGAGGGAGATGTTCTCCCCCTCTGCTCAGCTCTGGTGCGACCTCACCTGCAGTACTGCAGCCAGTTCTGGAGCCACTGTTGCAAGAGGGATGTGGACATGCTGGAGTGTGTCCAGAGAAGGGCCACAAGGATACTCAGAGGGTTGGAGCACCTCTGTTGTGAGGAGAGACTGAAAGAGTTGAGGCTTTTCAGCCTGAAGAAGAAAATGTTCTGAGGTGACCTTCTTGTGATCTTCCAGTATCTGCAGGCCACCTACAAAAAAGCTGGGGAGGGACTTGTTAGGCTCTCAGGTAGTGACAGGACTGGGGGGAATGGAGCAAAGCTGGAGGTGGGGAGTTTGAGACTGGACATGAGGAGGAAGTTCTTCAGCATGAGAGTGGTGAGAACCTGGCAGGGATTGCCCAGGGAGGTGGTTGAGGCCCCATCCCTGGAGGTGTTTAAGGCCAGGTTGGATGAGGCTCTGGGCAGGCTGATCTAGGGTAGAGTGTCCCTGCCCATGGCAGTGAGGTTGGAACTAAATGATCCTTGTGGTCCCTTCCAACCCTGACTGATTCTGTGATTCTGTCCTTTATTTTTTTTTTTCTCATTTTAGAGTATGGTCACTGTTGTTACTGGACATCCCTCCTGATAGGTTTGTCACTAGACTTTCTAAATCTTCAAGTGGGAAACTTAGAAGAGCAGAAATTCCCCAGATAGGTAAACATTCTCAGCTGCATTCAAAGCAAATGCGTTAGAAACAAATGATGGATTGTTTGTCTTTAAAAAAAACATGGAGTTTTCTAGTTTTCATGTTTATAAATATATAAGGGGCAGGTGCCAAGAGGATGGAGCCAGCTTCTTCTTGATGATGCCCAGTGACAGGACAAGGGGCAGTGGGTGGAAGCTGAGGCATAAAAGGTTTTGTGTGAACCTGAGAAAGATTTTCTTTCATTCTGAGGGTGACAGAGCACTGGAACAGGCTGCCCAGGGATCTTGTGGAGTCTCCTTCTCTGGACATGTTCAAGAACCACCTGGATGTGTTCTGTGTGATCTGCTCTAGGTGATCCTGCTATGGCAGGGGGGTTGGACCAGATGAGCTTTGGAGGTCCCTTCCAGCCCCTGACATTCTGTGATTCTATGATTCTAGAGATGGAAGTGGAACAGGTGAGTGAAGCTCAGCAAACCTTGAGAAAAAGACATGAAAAGGATCAGCAGTACTCTGGAAAACTCTCTGAGATGTGAAACTGGAAGTCTGAGCTATTTGTGATGTTGACCAAGAAAGATGAAACTTTTGATGGGGCAAGTTGTGTATGATTGCTTGGCTCCCAACACCAATGCTACTTGGTTATGATATCTTCTTGATCAGCACTGAAGTTCAGGTTTGTTTTCTACATTCACAGAGTTTCAGGTAGTGTAATAAGTCTCAGGCCCTGAGTCTGTCCTGCATTGCTGGCTGATTGAAACTCAGCCTTTGGAATTCAATGTGGTGAGCCAGAAACTTTTCAGGCTAGGCAGAGAGCACTGCAAGGCACTGTACAGAAGCTGGAAGCAAGTCAATTGCTTTGCCATATGCTCACCAATTGAATGTGAAATCAGCAGCTACTGAGGGTTAGGTCTCTCTTATCAAGAAAGAGAGGAACTTTTCTGGAGTCATGAAATACTTTGCTCTAAGGTCTGGGGGTGCTGATTGACACCCATCTAAACATGAGCCAGCAGTGTGCCCAGGTGGCCAAGAAGGCCAATGGCATCCTGGCCTGCGTCAGGAATAGTGTGGCCAACAGGAGCAGGGAGGTCATTCTCCCCCTGTACTCTGCACTGGTTAGGCCACACCTTGAGTACTGTGTCCAGTTCTGGGCCCCTCAATTTAAGAAGGACATTGAGGTGCTTGAAGGTGTCCAGAGAAGGGCAACGAGGCTGGGGAGAGACCTGGAGCACAGCCCTGTGAGGAGAGACTGAGGGAGCTGGGATTGTTTAGCCTGGTGAAGAGGAGGCTCAGGGGAGACCTCACTGCTGCCTACAAGTACTTGAAGGGTGGTTGTGGCCAGCAGGAGGTTGCTTTCTTCTCTCAGGCAACCAGCACCAGAACAAGAGGTCACAGTCTCAAGGTGCACCAGGGGAGGTTTAGGCTCGAGGTGAGGAGAAAGTTCTTCACTGAGAGAGTCATTCCCTACTGGAATGGGCTGCCCAGGGAGGTGGTGGAGTCACTGTCCCTGGAGGTGTTCAAGGCAGGTTTGGATGTGGCACTTGGTGCCATGGTCTGGTCTCGAGGTGTGTGGTAATGGGTTGGACTTGATGATCTTTGAGGTCTCTTCCAACCTTGGTGATACTGTGATAAACCATAAGCACTGCATATTCAGTTTGGTGCTTCAGGCTATGCAGATCTGGGTCTCAAGCACTGTCACTTATTTGACACAGTTTAAAGGCACAACTCTAGCTGCAATTTAGAACATGAAAAATAGTTTCCACTGGATTCCTGTAGTTTTGACTTCATCACTTGAGTTACAATGATTTCTTGTTGTGCCTCAACAGAGTCCACAAACTCCGCAATTTACTGCTTCCTGCAACAGGCTGACACAGTCTCCTGTGGGAGAAAAATAAGTTAAACACAGAACTTTTTCCTCTTAAGGAATTATATTGATCTTGCAGATGCTGAGTTGACTTACTGTGTTTTTCCTCAAAACCCTTGGCTGCAGATTCACTTAAGAGTAAATATTAAGAGCCCTATCATCTCATTTCCCCTTAAGCCTAAGCGTTATAATCTCTGTCAGTCTCTGACATGCAGCTTTCCTCTGTAAGATGATATTTAATAGTATGAAACAGCTCTTCACTGTTCCCTAAATTCTGTGTCATTATTCCCCAAACTATGGCTATTTCCTTTCTTCCCAAAAAAGGTCTGTGGTTTATATGCAGCCTGAGATTCAAGAGCAATGTATAGAGAATATAAATATTTAAATTTGAGATATGGTTTACACTGTTCTTTGCTGGAGTATTTCTTCTTGTTTCAAAAACCACAAGTGTATGGCTTGAAGTAGCCTTCTCAAGAGAGTAAACTCATCATGTGTCTACTTCAGTGCTGTTGTGTTGTTCAAGGGCTAGCTAGACTGTGGTAAATAATCCAGACCTTAGCAGAAGGCAATGCTGACTCACATTCCTTCTGGGAGAGTTCCAGCTTGCATCTTTTGGTGCCTTCCTCCTCCTTTCTTTTACTCCTTTTCCTCCTTGTTTTCTCCAGGATGGGAATGAAGAGGTTTTTTAATCACTGGAGACTTCTGTGATGTTTTCGATGTAGACCTGCATAGTTTTATTTCAGCTTGACTGGGCTCCTTGAGGAGAGTTCCCATGTTGTGCAGCTAGCTAGGATGTGTTCTTCACTTCATACTCTTTCCAAACTGAGGTTGTTCAGAGGGCTGGAGCAGCTCTGCTATGAGGACAGGCTGAGAGAGTTGGGGCTCTGCAGCCTGGAGAAGAGAAGGCTTCCAGGAGACCTTGGAGTGACCTTCCAGGATCTGAAGGGAGCTACAGGAAGGCTGGGGAAGGATTATTGACAAGGTCTTGTAATGACAGGACAAGGGACAATGGGTCTGAACTGGCAGAGGGGAGATTTAGACTGGATGTTAGGAGGAAGTTGTTTGCAGTGAGGGAGGTGAGACACTGGCACAGGTTGCCCAGGGAGTCTGTGGAGCACAGAAGCACAGAATGTGATCTTCGATCCTGCCTTCTGCCTGCCCCCGCCCCCCCCTTTATCCCCAATTTTTGCATGAAGCCTTTAAAGTGTCTGAGGATTGCAGTGTTTTTTATGAGGAGATGGCTCTCCCACAGCAGTGCACTGCCTTTGCATTGCTGTGAGAAAATGAGGAGAGGGGAAAGAATTTAAGTAAAGGTATTCAATGCAAAATCTGAGTGCTTCTCAGCTTCCATTTTGGCATGGGTCTCGCTGAGCATTCACCTTTGCTTCTGGTAAAAGCTCACTGCTAATGCTTTGAAATGTTCTTGTGCACAGAAAGTAACAAGTTGGCTTTCCTCTAGTGGTCTTAGATTTGAGCTAAACATGCACCAATACCTTTTGAAAAGACAAAGGAGCATCAGAGTACACTGCTCATGAAGCAGAGTTCTCAAACTAGTCAGATGTGTTGATGCAGTCTTGTTAGGAAGGCTTTTCCCCCTTCTATTAAAGTTATTCAGAGATTAAGTGAGTAAAGGCAAGGATGCTTGTGAGGGGAAAGGAGTCAGCAATGTGCATTTCTACCTCTGATTATGAAGCCAGCATTTTGAAGAGTTTTCATGAGCAGGAGCAACTTATGGGTTAGGAAAGTATAAAAGTTGCCCTGAGTCTATCCCATGCTTCCTGGGAATGCTGCTGAAAACTGCAGTGTGGTGTTCTAGGGCTTTTAGTGGCTGCAGATGATTATGGGCTACTGTGGCATAACAGCTAATTGCAGATTCTCTTGGAGATCCAGGTAGGAAGAAAATGTGTCCTTGCACTTTGGGTGTCCTTTCTGTTCACAGCTACAATGTGCACTTGGAAGTATTTTCATATTTATCAATTTGATATTTACTGCCTTTCTACAAAAATGGCAAATAGTTTAATTGATCTAAGGTAGTAGCTTCTGAAATGTGTGAGCTCAGTCAACTCCCTAAACTCTGTGGGAAAAGTGCTCCTTCAGAAGACTGCCCCTCAGAAGGTCTGTATTTTGGAACAGTAGAAAGCATGCAAGGAAAAGTGTAGTTGAGGTCTTTGATACTCCGTGCTCCTTTTAGGAGTCTTTTGCCTCTTAGAAAAACTGCTCAGTGCTTGCACAGCATCAGTTTTGCAGTTTGCTCTTTGACAACTTATCCAAGTTGCTGTGACAGGGCTGACCTTAGATTTGTCCACTTTATGGATGGGCAAATAATGTGATCATTAAGGATGCATGCTGAGGTCAGAGGTTGGCTGATGTTTGTTTAATTGAGTCCCGTGGCAGAAACTGGAAAGTCCTCAGCAGGAAAGGTTGTCCTCCAGACCACCTAAGAATACTGAAATAGGTCAGATCATTGAGTCTGACCTTCCTGCACCTGGTGGAGCTTTAGAGTTTGATGCAGTGACTTTAAACCTGCAATTTTCTGATCCTAACCTTGCTAAAATGTTTAAATCTGTTCCTGTGCAATACTGTAACACACACTTGGGGTCTTAACATCTAAGGTAGCTGCTACTAGGTTTGGCATTTTGTAATTGTAATGAGGTGGATGTAGCATTTTGCTTGGCATCCAGTTAATGGGGAAAAAAAAAAAA
>VWYK01100422.1:1731-11971 GCA_013399775.1 Semnornis frantzii
TACAAATACAGTAAGGCCAAGCTTGTGTTCCTATTTCAGCTCACCTTTGCATAATGGAAGTTTTGGCAGAGTAATTTGGCAGCCCTAGAGTACTGAAAAAGGGTGTTTTTTCATTTATGTTTTTTATATAGCTGTCTTCCTTTTTGTTAAAATGAGATTTTCTTGAAACCTGTCTCAAATTAAACTAACCCTCAGCTCATATTCGTCCAAACACACATTTTTAATGTGATGTTCAAAATGTTTGTGTACACATGTTAACATCCATTGTATATTTGGGCTAAAAGGCAAACCATTACTTTCATTTTGTTTCATTACTAGTATTTGATGTGTAGACACAAATTCATGACTGGTTAATGAGCAGATGTTAGCATGGCTGAACTAAGTCTGTTACAGAGCAATCAGTGTCTCAGAAAGAGTTTGTTAAAGCCAGAGGTTTATTGTTTTTCCTTCCCCCACAGTTCAGTGAGCTAAATGCAATTTATTGCCTTTTCACTTTTTTCTCATTGCTACCAAAACTTCCCAGTGTTTTCCTTGCTGTATCTGTATTGGGAGTCCTGAGCTTCTCTTTCTTATTACCACTTATGCAGCATGACAGATGCACTTGGATGATTTATAAACAAACAGAACAAAAAGTCTCGGCCCGAGGAGCCTACAATCTAACACCTGAAAGTGGCAGCCACTGTCACGTGGGTGGGATTGCTGTGTCCATGGGCTATCAACTTGAAAATCGTGGCTGAAAGCTTTTAAGTCTGCAATCGGCTATGCTAGCGAGGAAAATATTCAGGCCCCAATCCTGCAATTTGCTGTACTGGCCAGGAGCCCAGTGGTTGTGCAGAGCCACGGCATCAGGCTTCACCAGCAGACAGGAGGATGCAGTCTAGTCCTTCACTGTTGGATTTAGTTGGCTACTGTTGCAAACCAACCTACTTTTTTGTTTGACTGTTTGTGTGTTTGTTTGTGTTTGTGCTTGTGTTTGTACTTGTGTTTGTTTTGGGCAACACTACTGCTCCCATTTTCTGTACTATTCGCTCCTTGGTGCAAAATGTTCTGACTGGCATGCTTCACTGCTTGTTGTGCAGTCCTGGTTCAGGAAAAAATCCTGTTCTCTTCCATGGGCATTTTGCCCAAGTAAAGACACGAGTCTGTTTTGCAACAGTCTGTATAAATGAGCAACTTCCAGCGCAAAGATGTTTCAAATAGTCCACTGGTTACAAACAGATGTACATGGATCTATACAGCTGAAGGATATGAATCAGAAGATTTCATGTAATTAAAACGTATAGTATCAACATTCCAGGGAATTGAAAAAAAAATCCCTTGATTTATGAGTCTTAGTTGATATAGCGAGCACTTTGGCAATTTTGTGATATATATCTGTGCTAATTATGTATTACAGGGTAGTATAGCTTTTTGAAACAGCAAAATGTGAAATGTATATTTAAAGCCTTTGGTCATCTGTTGGGAGTGATGTTAATTATGATTTGTGAATTATTTTCTGCATGAAATCACAATCTTTACAATAACAATATATAGATTATGAACTCCTCAGAAAGCCTAATGCCTGTGGGTGATATTTTGGTTGTTTAAGTGCTGTCATTCTGGCAGAGCATTAATTTATATTTTCATGCTCTAGTCAGCACCTTGGATGTCCTTAGAGTTTTACACTTGCATTAAAAATACATTGAATTCATCAGGCACATTGTTAGTAAAATGAACTTGGGACTTCCCTGTTGCAAAGCCAGTTTTAAGATTTACTGACTCTAAATGCAGTAAAAGAAAACCAGAAATGTTTGCATTTTTGCAGCATAAACCTTTTCTCCCTACGATTGTGCAGCTTTGGATCTCCAAAATAAACTGTGTGCAAAGAGCATATTGGACCGGTTTCAATATTGAAAATTGATCCCATTCCTTCTTCAAATATGTCAATAACAAGACCGCCACTTCCTGGAAATCATTAAGCAGAGAAGATGAGATATGCAGCTGGTTCAATCCCAGAGACAGGTATCTGAAACATTTCTAAATGAATCTACAGAAAGTTCAAAGCTCATATATCCCAGTACCATCAAAAGTTAAAAAAAAAGAAATCCTGGCTATAAGGCAGGGAAGATCAGGATACAAGAGAAATACAGAGAATTTGCAGAAAAGCAGATTATATTGTGGCACAAAAGAAATAAATCATATATGTATGAAAATCATAAGCTTTAAGCTTTGGAGAGAGTTGTGCAATTGACAATCAAATGGAGCTTAAAGGAAATTACGAGGTTTTATACTAAAGTCCTGAAATAAAGAAAGTAATATTTTACAGCAAAAAATTGCAAATGTCAAGATTAAATCATAAGACTTTGCACCATTGAGCTACTAGCTAGCGATATAGTTTCTTCAGTTCTTAACACAGGGAAAGACCAACTTTCATGGTCAATAAAACTTAAGAACTTTAGAAATACATTTAGAGACATAAATCATGTATTTGTGACTTTTACTCCTTCAATAGCTAATTATGAAAAAAAAAATAGATTGAATATGTGAACTACTTGGATGCTAACCTATTCAGGCATTTGCTCTTAGGCTCATTTTTAATCAATCTGTTTGTTCCAAGGAAACAATGTGAATTTCTCAAAAGAAGGTGGCTTTTGTAAATGAATAGTAAAATTGTTTGGAGTTTTTCGTTGTTGGGTTGTTGGGGGTTTTATTTGCTTGTTTGGGTTTTTGTTGTCGTTGTTGTTCTGTTTTGTTTTGTTGTTTTTTTCCCTCATCTCTGTCTTGCCTCCAGTGAATTTATCAGCAGTAGTAAGATCTTGAGTAGAAATACCTTGGAGCAAGCAAGCCAAGCCAGACTCAGAAATGGGAAAAAAAAGACCCAAACTGCTTCCTCTGATCCAATGCTGGACAGGTGGTGACCCAGATTGGATCAGTTGTTGTGGGAATGATTTGATTCACAAAAAGGGTTATAAAATTTTATATGGAGATGCCAGTGAAAGTCACAAGATCACAGAGCAAAAGACCTTATTCACATAAATTACCTGAATGGTTGTGAAGCATAAAGGAAATAAATTGGACAATATTGCCTATACTTAGTTTACAGACATACAGTATGTAGCTTCATATGATATACATGCTAACAGTGAACCCCATATATAATGGGGATAATCAGCTCCTTTAGTAAATCAGAGAATGAAATGTTTGCTTGTTCTGAGGCATATGAGCTCACACATAGGGATTACATATTTTACAACATCAGGAAAGGTTTCTGAATTCAGGTGCTTGTTCTTCTTTCCTCGAGCAATTACAGATGATATAATAACATATATTACCCTTTCTCGCAAGACCTGCCTTTTTTATTACAGACACAGGCACATAGACACTGGGTTTCTTCGTAAGGAATTAGTTTTCCAGAGTCTGGGGCTGTTCAAAGAAGGACATGGTTTTGTGAAGGAGGAGCCTCTACTCTAACCTGGTAGGACTACACACACCTCACATACGGTTCACACCCAGCGCAAACCCAAATAATTTTGTTTTTCATTCTTAGCTCCATGCCTGTGCCCTATGTAAATACATCCAACACATACAATAGCAAAATACTTCCATCCCTGTCTACATCGATCTCAGCGGATTCTGAGATATAAACTTCAATTTGGCCCCTAGTCACTTAGTGGACACTGCCACCAGCAGCTCTGACACTGGGTTATTTGTTGTTGCTGTTTGCTGTCCCTGTTTGCACATTAATCCAGTGACAATTAGGTGTCAGCAAGCGTTGTTTCTGCTCGCTGATAGCCTTGGGCTCTGTGCTTGAAGCCCTAATCAGGAGTGTAAACTCTGCTATATTTCAATTTGGAGAAGCGCTCTTCCGCTAAGAGGCCCCTGGCACTGCGATAAATAAAACGCCTATTTACTCTATTGCCACACTTAGACATCTAATGCACTTACTACCAGCCCCCTAATCATGGCCCACAGTTAAATCTGCCTATAAATCACTCCATTCTCATCCTGCAGATTAGCGAGGCCATTTTCCCCAAACCCCACAATGAGCAGTGTTTCCTTTTCTTGTTAGTCAAAAGCAGGATGATTTTTATTAGGTTAAAGATGAGCTCACAGATGGTAAATCGTGTGGAGGGAAACGAGATGGAGACTCCCGTGGCCCAGTGGGGGTGGCAGGTGGGATGAGGGGGCAGAGACCCCAGTGAGCCCCCCTGGCATTGCATCATCCCCTGGCACTGGACCGGGGCGATGTCTTTCTGCATGTTGCACAAAATGGCAGTGGCCCATGGGTGCGATCTATGTGTCTGGCTTCATCTGTCAGCAGCATGGCAGAGAGGGGAAGAGGGGGGTCTGGGGAATCTTCCAATCTTGTATCCAGTGCTGGGTGGATTTATCTGTCAAGGCCTCTGGATTTGTCCAAATGAGGCTGGCACAAAGCAAGGTCTGGAGAAATACCCCTGTACTGTCCATACGGCCCCATCAAGAGCAGTCTGGCTTTATCCTCACAGCACCACTACACACGACATAGAATATTTCACACAAGTACATTGTGGCTTGGATCTTAAAAACAGAGCTCTCTCTCAAACAGCCATATATCTTTGGATAGGTAGCACCACCTTGTATGCAGTTGTTTTAGCAAATCTGCTCACATAAGGTGGTTGTGATGAATGAAACGACACATTTTGTATTTTTATTCTCAGTGGTTGGTAAGGAAGAGATTCTGATTTTTTTTATTATTTTTTTTTGTAAGTTCATTGCTCTCAACCATTTATTCAATCATTTCTGTGAACCATTCCCAGTCTTGTTCAGATGACTTTTGTTGCAAATATTTGATATTTTAGATTCTATTGTTGCATAGGTCATGTGTTCACCTGCATATCCTTCATTGAAGGAGCACAGTGCTGAGATATCAGATTTCCTGTGCAATAACTATTATAAGTTCAAAATTCATTATCCATAAATATTCTTCATCTTTGCTTAAAATGTGAAGACAAGAGCTTCTTCTAGCAGATCCCCATATTAGGAAGGCCATCGAAAGCAAGAACAGAAGAAAAGAGAAGCAAAGCACAGACTGATCAAAAGCCTTTAAGTGATTCAAAAAAAATCACAGGGGGATTCTTTTATTTTTATAGTGTTCGTCCGTTCCTCTTGATATGTGGCAGGACTTCACCGCCTTTCTCAGCAGGGAAGCTTTTACGCTACACACGTAAAAGCCAGCCAGAGGGATGTCAGAGATTTACATCACCCAAAGAACACAATTTACATCATACGTGAATGTGCACCCATATGGGACATTGAAGGTAGAGCAGCAGCTGTCATCACGGTGTCACAGAAGGCCCACACCAACACTGCCTCTGCAAATTGACCCTCCACCACTGAGTCTCGCCTGCATCCCAAAGGATGCTGGGGTAAGTTGCACTGCTTTTCTCAACCTCCATTCCCTGCCCCTTACTTTTCAGGCTCTAAATGCAATGGATTGCAGTGAAGAGCTCCCCATAATCTCTGTTTAACTATTTCCATATGACAACTGCTTTGGATCCCCATAGCCTGGTGAAAAGGCCAGAAGCCCTGGCTCTGCTGGGGGGATGTCCACAGGGAAACATATGTAAACAAAGCCCAGCTCTGTAGCCTTTTGCACCTCACTCTCTTTTCCCATTCTTGCTTGGATCTCAGGTGGAATTACAGGGATTAAAGCTGAGCGTAAATGAGGCGAGTGTGTAAAATGACTCCTTTCTGAACCAAACGGCATGTTTCGTGCTGAGGAAATGAGATGCCCATTTAAATCTCATCCATCCACCGTCTGTGGCCACCACCATGTACCTGCCTACTTAGCCCAAGGGTTAATTAATTGAGGCTTCAATGCACTATTGCAAGAGCATTATTGCATTTGATACTCTACATCTGTGATTTAAAACTCTTTCAGTCCCTTGTCAGCAAGGGAGGGTTTTAACTAGGAAATTAGCATTCAGATAAGGGTACGCTCTATTTGCTTCTGAAAGGAAGGAAATATTAAGGATGCTGGTGCACAAACCAAGCTGTAATATCCTGTCCCATCCTAGAAAGGGCTCTTGGGTCTTGCTTCCCAAGGGGACACTCTGTACAAGGGGAATGGGACATAGAAAAAAGAATTACAGTCTGCAGTGAAAATGCCAGATAGTAGAAACAAGACGACTGAATGTATTTTGTTTTTCAGAAACTTGTTTTTGTTCTGTGATAATTATGGGTTTTCTTTCTTGACACCTGGCTCATTTTAAATACTTGATCACCCAGCCAGGTTATTTTCATGCTATACTTCAGACTTCTCATGGACTTCAAATGTTAATATTGCTCTTCCTGTGCAGATGTTGATAATCAGTTTTATTTTCTCTAGATAAGCAGAAAAATAATAACTCCTTACATTCACATAATGTCCTTGCATTACACTCAATGGCATGTGTGTGTAATCCCCAATCACTGAAACGAAACACACATTTTCCAGCAATAAAACACAATTGTTTGGGATATGAAGTGACAAAGGAAGTATCCAACTGAAACAGCATGAAGAATTAAAGGTAGAAAGATTGTAATTTTCCCCAACCTTGAGTCTAGCTACCAAACCTCGAAGCTCTGAGAAAAGTAGAAGCTGCACATGCACTGTGCTGATGGGTCTTCTTACTGCAAATTTCTTTTTGTAAGAGGACCATTCAGTTCACACAGAGCTTCACTCCGTCTGCCTTTGGGAAGGCATCTTGGCACAAGGATATTTCAAAACTAGGCCCAGGTGAGTTTTAGCTAGAATCATGTCAAAATCATGTCATGCTTTTGTTAGGACTTGTCAGTCCAGAGCAAAAACCCTAGGACTAGGTTTGGCCAAGTGGAAGGCCTGCAGTGATGTGAACAGCCCCAACCCCATACTCCAGAGAATGGTTCATATTGCATCGGTGCCTTGAAGAGATGGAGTTACTAATGTGGCTAAGAGGAACATCCCACCAAATAACTGCTACTATCTTTTGCTGGTGTTGCAACCATTGGTCTATTTTGAAGAGTGTGCTTGCTCTCTGTGTCTTGCCATTTGGTTGAAAACATAGGGTACAGCTGTGCCATCCTCATGCATCCTCCTTGGGGTAAAAAGTATGGCCATATGCAGTTTGGTTCATCTGTACTGGCTGCCACTGGAGCAGGGCCACCCTGGGATGAAGTGCAGCAGCTGTATGTCCAATAATAGCAACAGTTGCACAGCCACCTAAAACAGGAACTGCAGATTAACTTGTCCAGTTGAAAGTACAAAGGGAATTTAGGAAGACAGAATGCAATCAGCCAGGACACTGAGGTTAACACAGTTAATCTTGTGGAAAGTGCAATGGGACCTTTAATAACTGCAACTGGTCAAGGCCTCGGTTTTATGTCTCATCCCAAAGATGGCACTTCCCAGGGAGCGGTGGGGTTGTCATGACTGGAGGAGGGGAACAGTGCCATCTGCTGCAACACTGTCAGCTCTCCCAACACCTGGGCTCAACTGGGAGGTGTCGCCAGCATCCTGGATTGTCTGACAAATTAGAGTGGTAGTTTTTTTCCACTAGTATTCATATATAGATGGTTTGTTCTTCCTCAGGACCCTTCTTGTTTTACTTATGATGTCTGACCTTGACAAGCAAGTTGTTATTCTGGGAGATAGCCAGGCAACGTCTCTGAGAGCTAACAGATGTGTTCACCAGGTGTGGGAATGGGGGCAACTGGTGTTCTCTTTGACCAAGTCATGTCACTTTTGTTTGAGCTTCTTGACAGACAGCTCTTCAGTATTTTGCAGTGCTGGTTGTTACTGGCTTAAGAAGCTTAGTAGGTGTTTGCACGAAGGTTTTTTATCCTTTTAACTATTAATCTTTGAACTACAGAGTTTAATAAGGCACTATGAACTCCACCACAGTATTTTAAAAATGCATTGAGATTGCTGTATGCGGTTCAGGTTTACGGACAATGACCCAGGACTTTATTTAACAGGAGGCAATCTATCCACTGTAAATCAAATATCTCTAAGCCAGTCTCTGAACAGTGGTGGGCATAAATCAATGTGTTGTCAAGTAGGCCCTACCTAGTCTTAAAGACGTGTGTCTGTTCTGTCTCTTTCTCTAGTCCATGGGGCATTGGTACTGTTTTACTACAAGGAGCACTTCATGAACCTAAGTCCCTTAGAGCAATTATTAGGTTCCTGGAATAGCTCTTCAAAGTAAGACAGAATTATAAGCTCTGTAAATTTATGCATATTTTCTGATACACACTGGTCGTTAACAGCAGTGCAAAGGGTAGATACACAAAAGCTTCAATGTAAGGAGTACTGAGGAGGGCTTAACGCTAGCAGGAATATTGTATGTTTGCTCCCCTCATGTGCTGAGAAAATACCAACTCCTTTATGTTCATGGCATATTGAAGAGGTGAAAAAAAGAAGGCATCATGCTTGAAAAACAGAGACCTGCTTTTGAAAAACTGAAGAGCTAAGGCCTGGCCCCACAAGGGCCAATTGAAAAAGAGAAAAAAATTAAGAAACTTAGTATGTTGGTATGATCAGGTCATTAGATAAAGTGTAATTAACAGAGAAGAAACTGATAGAAATTATTGGATGAAAATCCATATCCTAGGTCTTTATCAAGCTTGGGAAATGGTGAGAAGTTATCTAATACTCCAGAGATGAAATGGTTTCATGAGAGCCACACCCCCAAAGTTGCCTTTTTAGCAAGTGTAATAGGACTTTTTCAGTTTCATAAAGTACCTTGATAACTGGAAAGTGCCTGTTAATGGTACAATGTTCCAACTATGAATTTTACAAAGATTAATCTACCCCTTTAGGATCCAAAGGAGCCAATCAAAGGCCGCCCAGTCTTTGATGTTTTACAGTCTCTGTGGGCACAAAGCTCAGATGAAACTACCGTTCAACATCCTAAACTGTCATCTTCATCATCTTCTAGCATAAAAATACATATTTTTGCCCATAATAAAGACTTTTTATAATGGCAATAAAGTAACTCTAGAGAACATGGTTGTCTTGAGATAGCTTAACTGTGTGTGGTACCTCATAACACCCTGGGGACCCAGCCCCTCATAATATTCTCTTTCTTTACCATGCTTTGCTTAATTAAGGAGTGAAGTCAAAAGGCCAATGCAAGATAAAAACATAAATCTTGAAGTTTTTGTCTGGACCCTAATCCCATATCATAAAACATATATAGTGTGCTCATCACAAAGCTTAGTCCACTGACAGATAGAAAGTGGAATATGCTTACATGCTCTAAATGTCAGTGTTTTAGTGAGACAACAAATAAAAGCTTTAGTTCTTCACGTATAAAATCTTGTCTTTCTCCTCCAAAGGACAATTAAGCTATTAATTTATTCCCTATATAAGGAACCTTCTTTAGCCTTGTTCCTTTCTTTTACAAATATAATACTTATGATAAATAAGATGGTTTTAGAGAATTTGGGTGGACCTAATGTTTCTTTTATTTTGCCGATGTATGCCGAATACCTGTCTGTGCCACTCTAGAGAGACAGACAATATGTGTTACAGTCTTTTCATTGTTATTCCAGGTCTCCAGTGAAAGAAACATAATTTTAATTCCAAATCTTATTACTATATTGGAATATAGATGGCATAATGGGAAATACGTTTTGGCAGATGTTTATCCTGTTGGTTCCTCAATCATTTGCCATGCTGCTTTCCAGTTGCACCCAGATGTTAAAAATACACATGCATTCACACTGTACATGTTCTTTAGAATAGCAATACTGTTCCAACAAAGCTTATTTACTCTGACAATGCATGTACATACTTTTCTTGGCTAGATATTCGATTGTGAATCATTCATTATTTCTGTTTTTCTATGAAGTCATTTTCTGTGGAATCATACTTACAAATCTGCAGCAGGACTTGGAAGACTTTTCATTAGGCAATATATGAAAGTGGATACAACTGTGGCTGTTGCACCGATTGGCTCTAAAATAAGAGAATGTACTTTGCCTTTTGGTTCAGTTCCCTCAGGAACTAAAAAAATACCTTTACAGTTTTTACACCAGTTTTCCTGACAGACATACTTAAGTGAATGTAGCACTCTGCCTGGATGTTTATATGCTTGATTCATCTATTATTCAGATACATCACATATATAATGCTTTCCATAACAAGTTGTAGTTGAGATGTTTGTATGCTACTTTTGTAATATCAAAGTCAAAGACAATAAGGGACTAAAGGAACAGAGAACTGATTTTATTTACTTATTATTAAGTCTTTCTGTCCTCT
>VWYK01100426.1:11089-25346 GCA_013399775.1 Semnornis frantzii
GGCTCTTTAAACCCATGACACATGAATAGACGATGTAAAGGACAGAGTGGAAGATGATGAATGAATGTGCAACCCACCTCGAGTTAATCCTTCAATGAGATGGAAAACTCACTCTAAACCCAAAAATAGTTAGCCTGAAGAGAAATCATCAACCTGGACTGCAGTCAGGTGATTGCTGGAGCTGCCACATGGCAGGAATCCTGGCTGAGAAACCATTCCTTCAGCAGCAGCATAACCTAACACTACCTGATGTCTACCAGCAAACCACAGCTGTTTTCACCAAGCAGATGCAAGGGGATTTTGCAACCATGGTTCCATTATAGCCAATCATAGGACTGTTGAGGTGCTCCAATCTGAACCTGGGACAGGATCAAACAAACCTATTCTATCCCTGGATGCGGTTTCTAGGCCTGACCAGTTTTCAGAGTTCCAGATTTTTCAGATTTTGTTTAACCCACACCCATGCTCTAAAACTATCTTCCATGAAGAACTCCAGCAGCTTTTTGTTTGTTTACATGTAATTTGTTTGTTGGAGGGGACGAGTTAGGGAAGTGGATATCGAAAGGTCTGTCCAAAGAACAAAAATTCCCCTAAAAAAAAAAAAAAAAAAAAGAAAAAAAGAAAAANAAAACCCCAAAAAAAAAAAAAAAAAGAGAGAGAGAGAAAGAGAAAAAGAAAAATATTCCTTGAACTGTTGATGTCAGAGACCCAGAGAGATGAGCTCTGGTTCCCCTTCCTCACTCACAGCATCAACTTCCACTGTTAATCAGACTGACCTGGAGCTTTTCCATTCCTCAATAAGTAGGGCTGTGCAAACATCCTTCTCCAGAGTTTTGATTTCAAAGCTCTGACTTTTTTTTTTTTCTTTTGTACATACTTTCAGTCATTGCCAACTATTTCCTTCTTTTTCTTTCCACCCTTCCCATTTCAAGATCTGGTGGGATATCAGTCTTCAGCTTCTGCCTTTTTAAGGAGTTGGCAGACAGCGATCCCTGTGGTCCCAGAGTAAGTTCAGTGTTCTCCCTTCTGCACAGCTTCTCCTCATTAGGAGAGGCTCTTTTTCACTGCAGCTTTCTGCTGTTGCATTCTTTCTCAAGAGTTCAGTAGTTACATGGTTTGATGATTTTTTTTTGCCCTGCTTGCCAAAACATTTCAATACTTGCTTTGCCTTTCACAATGGAACAAACATCACATGCTAAAACCTGGGTTTGGGAGTTCCAAACCCAGGCAGGAGAAGATAGCCAATGTTTTAAAATCATTCATTTCCAAAATGGAGTGGAAATCAATTCCGTCACAATCTGCATTTTATTATCCATCTTATGATTTGCACACCAGGAGAACAGAAGGGACGTTTTCTCTCTCTTGGATTGGCCAGAATGCCTCATAGCACTTTTTAAAATCAATTATATTACATAGGAGGCTTTAAGCAGTCCAGCTTGGAACTGCTGTCAGATCTTAGAAAATAGAGTTGTTAGAGACCTTGAGAAGCCCTTGATCCAGCCCCAGGGTGTGATTAAAAAATATCTATGGAATCTCTGATTGATCTTTTGCTAACCTAATCTACTAAAAATTATTTTGCTGCATTAGACTTCAAGCCCCTCCTGCCTCTCTATATATCCTTTCATGCTCTACAGGCTGCTCATTCAAGAGGACTGACCTCCCTACATGATCAGATTTTGATTCTGTCCACTACCTTCTTAAATTCCAACTTTACTGCATACCTGGAGCAGGAGGTTTATTTTTAAGATTTTGGTTTCATCTAGTGAAAGTGAAACCCCCCAAAATATATGTATTTGATGTTACATAGTTGTGTTCCCCCTGTGGTTCTGTTTTAAACATCTGTTTATTAATTTTCTTAGTTGGAAGAGATGGGTTTTGGGGGAGGTCGGGGGAAAGAAGAAAAAGAGCTTTCAAATACAAGATTTCTGAACTCCTGGATAAGCCTCTGGTTCTCTTCAGAACTGCAGATGGAAAGTGGGGTTTATTTTGCTCCTGTTAGAGATGGCTGTGAGCTGATCCACTTTCCAGGGACCAGCTACAAAAGTTCTAACTATGGGTTTAAAAAAAAAAGACTCAGCGATTCCTACCTTTGTTGACCCCCTTTTTCTTATGAGTGGGAGAACAAGAGATGACATACCAGAGACTGGAGGTGTGTTGGCTGGGAGGGCAATCAGCCTCCATTAAGTGAGGAAATTAATTTCTAGCCCTAGAAAGTGAACCTAAACCCAGCTATTTAGAAGGAAAGTCCTGTTTCTATTGGAGTGGGACAGGTAATATCTACTACCTGACACCTCTCCTAAATAAAACTTCACATGAAGCTCTGGATGGCTACTTGTGCAAGGTTTCAAAGTCCTCTGTTTAGTTAAATAGGCTGATTTCATTCCAGTGGTGAATGGCAGCAAAGTGAAAATCTCAGGAGCACCACTACATGAAAAACTGCCCTGCTCTGGCAAAGCTGTTTCCTTCAGCAACTCCACCTCTAACTGCCCTACAGAGATGGCTGCTGACATGATGGGGAATTTTGCAGCAGATGACTCTTCACCCTTATCCCCCAGCAAATTTGCCCAAGACTTGGTTAGCAAGCCCAAAATACCTTCAGATAATCACCAGCATCTATTTGTATATAAAATCATCATTTTATACACAGCCAGCACTTCTGATAAAAGGTTAATTACTTAGATAAATGGAAAAATCTATGCTCATTTACAAATGGACATAAAATGAAGTCTCAATTATTATAATTTATTTACATTGTCAACTTAGATGAAAGCACATTCAGAAAATATTGCTGAAAGCTGAGGCCCTGGGGCCTGATTCTTCAAAACCTTAATGGCTCTGGTAGTTCTTGCATTTGAGTCAAATGAGTAAAGAGAGAATAGGGGAGTTGTTTTGTGGAGAAATACAATGATCTCACTTCAGAATAAAGTGTTTAAAGAATTCCTTCCTCACCCAAAAGTCATGCCTGTTTGGTTCCTATAGTCTAGAGCATTTTTGTGCTACAGTAAATTCATAGCAAATATAAATAGACACTTCTATATATTTATTACTCCGGAGAGACTTGTAGATGGATTTCACCTCACTTACCATACCACAAGCAAATTATGTTGAAATCCTTCCAAGATCTGAAATGATATGTTTATAAATTCTCCTTATTGAACTCTTGGCCTCAAGTAACTTTATTATAATAAAACATTTAGGTGTTTATTTTATTTATTTATTTATTGAAATGCATCCTGCCTCCTGCAAAAGAAGTGGCAGCAGTTTATAATTTCATGGGACGAGTTTTATGCTGCAAAACAGTCATAAAGCCTGAATGCACCAAATAATAAAATAACATACCAGATATGTAATGAATTTCTGCATGTGCTGTTGTTTTCATTATGCTGATTTACAGCCACTTCAGTGTACACAGTCTCCTTAAACAACTTAAAGTTGATTGTTCTGGAACTAGACTCTGATTCAAGATAATGTGCTGGCTCTTTGCCATCCTTGGGGAAACTTAGCTAACTCCCTCTTGGGGCCAACAATCTTGGATTAAGTAGTTTAGGTTATTCAGGACACAAATGATGATCCAGCCTCTAAAACCAATTGCTCAGATGTAGTAGAAGCTAAGTCAACACCACTGGACCTGGAGATGAGGAAGCAGTGAGGGACCAGAGTGTCCATAGGCATATCAGTATCTTGCAAATCTCACATCATAGAATCATTTTGGTTGGAAAAGATTTTCTAGGATCATTGAGTCCAACCATTATGTAACTCTCCCAAGTCTGGTGCTAAACCATGTCCCTCAGCACCACATCACCACAGCAGAATTTCTGGTGCATGAAGGTAACTGCCTGAGGATTTGTCTTTAGTGATATGATGTTCTAGCAGTACTGTGCATTGTTTGTATTTGTATTCATGTGCAATAGCCTGGGCTCTGGCACACTGATTGGTGTGTGCAGGCAGAAAAGCAGGCAGTACGAAAGCCTTGCTGCAGAAGGACACAGCTTTCCAGCAAGGTTAGTATTGCAATTAGTACCCTAGATTTCCAGAGGCTGGAGGAAGAAGACCCTCCTTGGAACAGAACCAATTTTAACCCACCTGCTCTGCTTCCAAGAGATACTTCAAAGAGCAGGACAGAGTGGGGGGGGGGGGGGGGTTAAATATGGTAGTTCAGGTCTCCCAAAGACAAATCGGTGTTGCTATAGATCTGGAGCCCTGTTAGAGAAAAGCATTTCTCCAAGCTTTCACTTTCTGCTCACTGCCAGAGGTTCATAGAATCATAGAATAGTAAAGTTGGAAGGGACCTCAAAGATCATCTAGTTCCAACCCCCTGCCATAGGCAGGGACCCCTCCCACTAGCACAGGTCACTCAAGGCCTCGTCTAACCTGGCCTTGAACACCTCCAGGGAGGGAGCAGCCACAACATCCCTGGGCAACTGTTCCAGTGCCTCACCACCCTCACTGGAAAGAACTTCCTCCTAACATCCAGTCTAAATCTCCCCTCTGCCAGTTTAAACCCATTGCCCCTCGTCCTGTCATTACAAGACCTTGTCAATAGTCCCTCCCCAGCCTTCCTGTAGGCCTCCTTCAGATACTGGAAGACAGCCTGAAGACAAGTTATAGCACCGGTTTTGGAGATTTCCCCATTCAGCACACTGCAACATTCTGCTTGCTGCCACATGCCCAGAATCCCTGCTGTGGATGGAGTGGCACAGCCACGGCTCCGCCCTGCCTCCTGAGGGTGGACTCACAGATTCAGCCCTTCCTCACCCTGCGGAGCTGCCCCTGATCTGCACCTCGAGGTGTCAGGGAGCAGCACCAGTTTCCAAGTCACAGGAATGCTTCTTAACGTGTTATCTGGTGACTCCTCACCCTGAGCATCATGAGGAGCATGAGGAGCCAGTAGCTACTTCTTGTAACTGTGGTTAAAGCACATTTGCCAGTTCAGTGGTAGGGCCTGGGAAGCCATGTGTGAAACCTACATAGAACACACTCACCCAAAACCTCCTGAACTTCACAACAGTCACAGGCCACGCCAGGAAGGGCCTCTACCTTTTTTCCCTCCTTGAATATCTTCCTGCATCACTACCACTGGTGCTCACTGTCATGTTCCTCTCCATCTCCCACCCATTTTTTTAAGACAGCCCTCAGCAGCTGCCATCAATGTTCCACCACACAAAACTGAGTGACAAAATCTCTTTAATTCATTCCTAAATCTGATTTTTTTTCCTGCTCGGTACCCTCTGCTCCTCTTTACCACCCAGTACCCAGCATCCTCACAGGAAACTACAAAGCAGTAAATGCCAACAGGGACTGTCAAAGCAAGTGCTATGCTAGAATTTGCTACCAGAAATATGGCTGAAATGCCTACAACTGTTATCTCTTTTAATCTTATCTCTCTCACCAGTATTGTAATTGTATCAATTAGGCATCCATTAGTATTGCAGATACCACTTTTCATGCAGCATTATGGAGATGGGGATTTATAAAATGTCAATATTTTCTTTCCTTGCATTATGTTAATCATGCTGTAAGTTGCCCCACTAAGTCTCTTCGTGGAGGCTGTGATATTTATGCTGATTTAACGTTTACAAGCCGCCAGTCTGCCTGGGCGCTGTGCTCCACGCAAACACATGTGAAAGGCTAATGGGCTGAACTGAAAAATGTGTCTGACTTGAGTAATTTTATAAACACTTTAAACACATTAGGACGCTTAACACTGCTCTACAGACACAAGGCCTGGTCCCATTTGCTGTCAAAGTGGTGGCAAAACTCCCACTGACTTCCCTGAGACCCAGCTGACTGTGTCTTAGCTGATAAATGTACAGTAAATGCACAATGAGCGTAGAAAATGCAGAACAGCTTCCCACCCACAGCAAAGAAGTCCCCAAGTGCAAGATACACAGGCTACGTGCTGGGATATGGGACCATGCCTGGTCTGAGAGCCTGTGACTTTGAGGAGTTTCAAGAAGAGCAGCATTTGGAGGAAGGACATTCCATGACCTCTATACTGCATGGAGGTAAGAAGGATGAGACATTTCAACTCTCACCCGAAACATATTAGTTAACTTCTTAAGCAAGGGACTAAGCTAGAAAAGGTGTTGAGTGACTTCGCCATCAGCTTTTCCTTCTCATCAGCAACATCTTGGCAACTTCCACTCCAGTTCTCCGACTGCCCTGTCTTTTGCTTCATACAGTCCCCAGAGCACCTTATGCTCCTCATTTGTCACCTCTTTCCTTTGCATGCAGAAAATTCAGCAAAGCACAGGCCACTGCCCCCATGATGACCATGTTGTCCTTTCCTGTCTTCATACACTGCTGTGTCCCCTTTACATCTTCTGGACTAGGAGAGATGCTGTAGGTATGTGTTTGCCCAGCATCAAACACTACAGCACTTGATCCACCACAGGACTTTCCAGGCCTGATGAAGCCCAGCAGCTGCCCATGGCTGCTGACAGGGTTAGTAACAGAGTAGCCTGTCGGTTCCTTTTAATGAGAGGGTAATTTCTGTTGACATTGGTGAGTCTAAATGTTGGTATCACAGTATCATCCTCATTTTGTAGCACTTATTTCACATAGTCCTGACATGATAGCAATGTCCACTTAATCTTGCATGGAAATTTCCTTTCAGTGTCCATTGGGTTGCACTGATTTATGCGGAAGCTGCTTTCTTGTGTCACTATGAACTGCTCTCCATAGATTTTCTGTGTCATTGATTTGCCATCATCTCCACAATCCAATACAATTTTCCTCCACTTGCATCTGATATTCTCATGTTGACACCAAAGACCTGCATCACTAATATTGTATTAACATCGTTCTGACGGGAACAAATCCTCACACTAATAACATTTACTGATGATAACTCACTGTAATGCAGTTACCAGTAATTTGCTTCCAGAGGATTCAGTCTTTAGACCTGACATCCAGACTCCCTCTTCAAAGTGTTTCTGTTGATCATACCCTGCAATGCAACTCCATCTCTAAGAGAGTAATAATAACTGCAATACTGAAAATTTGATAGATTGTTTCTTCGTAGACTTTTGCAAGCAAATACTTCATTCTCACAATGAGTTAGGCAAGAAATTGGTTATACTTCTTATAAGAATAACTGGAGAATTTTTTTAAGTTTGCTTTAGGATAAAACAGTAGACAATCCTTGGAGTACAAAATAGCCCAAGGGCTATGTCAGTTATGTGGGAGACTCACAGTCCGTCCTCTCCTCTACCTGACCCAGACAGGCACCAGATGGCTGCCCTGACCTGTTGACCATTCCCCATTTGAGGATCTCATTTTTTATTACAGACAGAAATTCTGGCTCAGACCCTAGCAATCTCTCTCAACAAAATTTAATCAGTACTGATATGTTCCCATGAAAAGTTTCAGTTTCAATAAATCAGCATTTTCCAAGAAAAAAAAACACATCTGTTTGGAAAACTCCCAACCCAGTCACATCTCTGCTATCAGCTACGGAAAGTCAATATTCTTCTCCATCATCAGGACTGCCTCTCCACTCCAATTTTTTAAAAAAGAAAAAATAAGATCCTGATAAAGGATGGGATTATTTTTTTTCTGAAGTGCCTGAATGATTGAAGACCCCAACAATTTCCTAAGATGCCTGTTCCAAAGTCACTTGTAAGCTTTCGAAAAGCCCACCCCAATGCTGTCATTTTGAAGTCTGTTTGACTGGGATTAAAAAACAGAGCAAAAGCCTCAGAAAACTTGTTCGAGGCCACACACTAAGATCATAGTGTCCACCCTGTGATGAGAAGAGAAAGTTTTGAATGGTCTTCTAGCTCAAGTGTGAGTAGAGCAGCAAATTCAGGCTCTTCATAACCCATGCTGGTGGAGGCAGCTCTTTTTTCACCTTCGCAGCCATATATGTCACCCAGCCACAGTTACACACATCTACCAAAATTATTTGAACCTCCCAAAGCCACAGCAGGGCCCCTGCCAAAAGGAGATGTCAGAGCCATTACCCACAGGTGCCTTTTAACAAACCTCATAGAGAAAGCTTCTCTCTCTGAGCCAGCAGAAGCTATGGATTAAACTGCTCCTCTGTGTTTTGTCTATTAGCGGAAGATCCAGAGTAGCCCTCTATCAACTTCCAGTAGCAAACCTGATGTGCTCATAGCCAGATGAGAAATTTTGGGGAAGAGAAAAGGATTTCCTAAGTCGCTGAACCAATCTATTGAGCAGAGAGCTTTAGGGAAGCTCAGTATTAAACTGTCATTTTGTCAGTAAAACATCATTTCATCAATAGTAGCCCCAGGTGACCAAATGTTTCTGCATAATTAATTCAATGGATGCATTAAGAAATGTTATATACAATATTAATTAAAAAGTACTGTCAATATAAGGACCATATATAAACTGAGCTAAGAAAACTATGAACCTGTTGAAAGTTAAGCTTTTTTTTTTTTTTTCCAATCTAGAGAAATGTGGATTCTGTTATCAAAAATGCAATTAAGAAAATATCATAATGGTCCATAGAAATATATTATTTTATTCACCAAACTCTTTCCCTATCATCAGGGCTTTACTGGGATCTGAGCTTCAATTGTACCAGCTAATACACAGGGATCTCTGAGACCAGAGCCTTAAAGGAAGCAGGATTTGTGGTTCTTGGAGAGTTCTGTGATTTTGACATTTGGCTTTGTCCTGAATAAAAATAAATTGTGAAATGTGTAAAACGTCCTGAGAAAGTATGGCTCTGAAAATACATGGTCAAGTAAAAGCATTTTCTTATGCTCCAGATTGAAATGTTTTGCAGGGCAAAAAAATGTATACAGTCAGTTCTGCAATGAAAATGAGGCTATTTCATCCTAGGACTAGCAGGAATGCCTCTGTAAGGAATTGCTGCGAACAGCAGCAACCGGTGGCGCAAGGTGCAGACCTCCACTGACCTCTCCCTCTGGATGCTGACGTACGCTTCACGTGGTGCTCTCCTCGTCTCTCTCTTCCCCGCTACCCCGCCCCATCCCCGCACCGCAGACCCGGACCCCTCTCCCATCCTCATCCTCCCCATCCTTCCTAACTTCCCACCACCCTCTCTCTTCTCCCAGCGTCTCTGGCGTCGATGTCCCCTTACCTGTTTCCTTCATGCCCAGCTCTGAATTCCGCTGCCAGCCCTCGTTGCAGGTGTGAGAGCCACGATGCTCAGTGAGCAGCGCTCACCCGGCTCCCTGCCGCCACTGGCTCCTTCCTCGCCCATTTCCCTCGCCGCAGTGGGGTGGCTCTGGCTTTGCTCCTCCGATATCGGCTGCTGCAGGCCATGGCAGGCAGAAAAATCAATGGCAGGGAGGGACATCCTTCTCGGATGCTGACCGGGGTTATCTCCAGAGAGGGAAACGCAGCTAAAGAGACTGCGTAGCGCACAGAGGAGCTGCTTTCGAAAGTTTTACGATTTGGCCAAAGGCTGGGTTTGTGGGATCGATGACAGGAGGTGTGCCCCATGCCAGGAGGACCTGCTCCTCACCAGCTGGGGCTGTAAATCACGGCTCAACGGATATGCAAACACTCTCAGCAGGAAGACTTGAAGCTAGGCGAAACAATGACATTATTTCTTAAACAACTAAGTCTTAGAAATAGCTGAGGCATTTTTCCTGACTGGGGGGGGAAGAAAAAAAAAAAAATTAGCTCAGGATTTTAGCCCACATTGATCAAATACGGTGAAATTAGAAGCAACAAAAACAGGTCTTACAAAGAGTATTTTAGTCTTACTTAGTTACAAACAAAATCAGCGTCTCTGCTGGTAGTGGCAGTAATGCAGGCAGGGAAAATACAGCATCATTCTCACTTCTTCAATACCACAGCACAAGGCTCGATGGAACAATACAGCAGCATCTGCAGGAACTGTATCGGATTTTATGTGGACTGTATGTGAATATTTTCAGAAAAGTTTTTCAAATTTCATTTGCATGAATCACTCTACCATCTAAATAATTCCACTGTAATCAGCAGAGCTGCATGAGCAAAGCAAGTTAGTTCTGCTCTTAAAAATCAAGCGTTTTATTCTGAAGTTAGTAATTCCGAAGCTTTAAACGATTTTCTAGCCTTCTATAAACAAGATGATGTTCTAGAATTTTTCTTCAGCGATGTTATTAATTCCATTACCTTCCTGTAATTATTTCTTATTCTTAAAATGAGAAAATTGATAGTACAAAGTGGTTATCTGCCCCCCCAAAATTATAGATGCCACAAGTTCCCACATTCTGCACAAATAAGCCAGTAAGGCAAAGAACCCACTTACATTTATCTATTTTATTTGTGTTTGATATTTTCAGTGTGTCTGCATTTTAAATGTATTTTAATGTAAAGGTTAATGGAGTTTTAATAAAGGGCAGATGGCCACTCTAATTGCAGAACACCCAGCATACTCTTTTAAAAACCTCTTTAGCTAGACAGATATTAATAATTCTGAACGCCATTAGAAAAAGCAGAGGTTTGAATCAAATGATTCTTCAAAGTGAAATTTATTATTAAACCTAAACTGCAATCATTGCATACATTTTGCAAAGAAAAATTGTATTATCAATATATTTCCCATCGAGTGATCCTTTGAACTCTGCATTATCTATTATCTGTAGCTAAATTATATATACTAAAGCAGCAAATGTTGAACTTCTCGTTATATATTGTTTTTTATCCAGATGTCAACTTTCAGTCTCTTTTTCTTCATTCTCTAAACATCTCACTAGTCACGCAGTCTCTTCCCCACTTCACTAATTTGATCTTTCTTTGCAGGAGCGTGATTCCTGGGTCACATAACATTAAGCATGCACATCGCAATCTCTGGTATGTGTCTTAAAAAAGAAGAAGAAAAGGAAATAAAAAGCATGAGCTATTTTGCACTAGGCCCTGTGCCAAGCAGAGCCTCCTGCCTGCAGAAAATCCAGTGAAAGCAAACTGTGTCTATGAATATCTTTCAGAGCAGCCGGTTCGCTGGAGGTGGAAGGTGGCCAAATGCTACACAGGAATGGAGAAGCCACAGGTACAAATCCTGTGGGGTTTATTACCAAAATAATTTGATTCTTTGAGCATTTAGAGTCAGATTCATCTAAGTCTTGATTAAATCCTCAGAAGCTTTGGTGTGAATCTGAAGTCGCAGCAGAATAACCGTGTAATACCTGAAATAATTAAAACTGGACAGCAATTTTCTGCCTTGGAAATCATTTCTATAACCTCTTCCTGCCCCTACAGCAGACCCCTCCACACATTGCCCACGTACACCATAACCATCACCATCACCCTCTGAAATTAGCAGTTACATTAACAAGGTTTTGAAATATTGGCTGAAATGTGGTTTGGGGCTCTACAATGGAAGAGAAGTAAGTTTTATATCATTCTATGAATGGACATTAATCAATGCTAAATCACAATGAGAGTCTTATGGAATCACATATTACAATCTCCTAAATCACAGGAGGAACTTGTCGTGATTGATGTTACTACAATGACATTTGATACAATTAATAGTGGGAGAGGTTCATGTTTAGGTTTGACCACATTAGCTGCTTTTCCTGAGCCTGCCATGGATGGGAGGGAACTTTGAAGACCAGGCTAGGAAACAATAGTATTTGTCACATTATTAATCTGCCCTTATGATTCATTTTTCATTCTTCTGACATTTATATTGTTCCTATGCTATGCACATTGGAAGCTCAAACAGTCCCTGAGCTGAACAGAACGAAGGTGAAGAGAGTCTTCCTGGGTCTCCTGAAGAGGAGGCAGGTATGCTACACTCCATCTACATGGATTTGTTATTTCTCCAAATAACTCCTCCGAAATCAGTTGCCTTGCCTGGTTGGAGAGATGATCTCATGCAGGCAGAGCTGGAGATTGAGGCTGGGACTACCTGAATCTCCAAAGCTCAAGGCAGCCTAGAAGATCTACAGACCCAAGGTCTACTCAGGGCACTCCCATTTGGAGGGACTAGGGACATGAAGTGAGTTGGGGACAGGATAGTACAGTTGTGCTTGCTACATATGTGACTCTACCTCCCAGTTTTTGCTGCCAGAGCCCACAGCTGTCAGGGAGAGGTTCAGCATCAGACAAAGGCGGGAGACAACTTCTCTGTCCCAGGCATTTAAGCACAAGTCAGTGAAGGGTCATCCAGAAAGCCCTTCAGGATGAAGGACATCCCAGGTACTTGTGTACAGACATGATACCTGAAACGTGCAGTCCTTGTAGTAGCCTCTAAGCCTTTAGGGGCTGTAGAGTAAGATGGAAAAGGCTGGACCAGCAAGGAATCACCAGCTGAGATGAAGAACCAAGAGTCTTGGAGCGTTTGTGTTCATCTGCATGAAAGGGGAGCCCCAGGAGGAAAGGGGAGCAGGAAGCAGACTTTGACCCCCACCCCCTACACTGTCACAGCCCAGCCACGCTCACCTATCCCTCTTGGTGCTTCTCAGAGAAGCTGGCCTGCTCCTGGGGAGCTGTTCCCTCAGACTTGCATATATTCAGAAGTCCCTTCATGGGCTTGTCGGGCCCCCTCATGACTCAAAGCATGGGCACAAGGTCAGTCCAGTTCACAGAGAAAGAGCATGGGACTGTGTAGAGCCTGTGGCTGGTCTGTGAGAGGTGGCTGCACCAAGTGTGGGGTGATACTGGAGAGGAGTTAAACAAGATGACCCACACTGGACACCCTCTCCTTTGGGGCAGCTCTCCAGGATCTCTCCTTCGGCAAAGAAGGGAGCACAGAAGGTGAAAGAGCACTGGGTCCCCTGCATGCCTCTGACACACACGTTCCTCTCCATCTCCAGCGCATCCCTAGGGCTGTGCATGGGGAGGTCTCACTGAGCACCCCCAGTCAGGAGGGACTGGTTATTTAACAGCCCGTGATATCGACTTATAAACAAACAACACTCCGCTACTCCCTCTCTAGTCCCCAGCTCAGGGTCCTGCGAGTTCCAGGCAGCAGCGGGGTCCCTGCACAGCTCCTCATCCCTTTCCCCTGCTGCACCTGCACAGAGGGGCTGCTCGAGGGAGGTTTTGCAGGGAGAGCCCCAAAGGCATTTCGCAGCCCCCGGAGCGCCCCGGGGCTGTAGTGGGAGAAGAATCCCCTCATCTTAACAGCCTGTGTCTTTGCAGCGCCGACGGAAGGAGTGGCGCAAGCGATTTTCAGAACTGCGCCCAGCCCCTGCGGAGCTCGGAGGGGAAGCGGCGCGGCCAGTCCCAAACGCGTAAAATACTCGCGGTGTTTCCAAATCATGCATCTAGCCAGATGTTTAAGACGTATGAGAGAAGAGTAGTTAAAACCCACATTATATAGTTCTGCCTAGTCTAAAATTGCATGCGCTGACCTATATATTTTAAACTGTAAACGGACTCCAGTCAGTTAAAATATTGCAACGTCGATAGGACTAATTAATTGGAAATAAGAAACGAAAGAATACAATTAAACGAGGAGAGAATCATTTTCTAATTTAATAGCGGGACATTTATAAAGATCACAAGCTAAAAGGCAGCGAATGATCCTATCGACGGAGTGTTAAATCAGCGCAGCTGGAGGAAGGGGCATGGCCCCGGCCCTACTCCTCCTCCTCCAGGACGGCATTTCCACCCCTGCACCCGCGGAGAGCCGCGTTCTGGCCCGCGTAAGTACCGCGGCAGAACGGCAGCACCCCGTCTATGGGGTGCCCTCAAATATGGTGATATTTTATTAGCCCCCATTTCCTAACAATAATTTATTGCGATAAAACAGACACCCGAGGTCCTCTTAAATTGTCTTTTCATAATGAATAAATTTAAACGGGCTAATTAATATATAAACTAACCCAATTTGTCAGGTTGATTTGTATTTTAGTTAATTGTGAAAGTAATTACCACACGGGCAAATTAACAGCTTTCTGGAAATGACCAAGGCAGGGGTTTTATTTCCTTCCTGGGTGAAGAAAATTCATTTTTCTCAGCTCTTGATGTGATGAATAAAAGTAATAAATCTGGGTGATTGGTGCAGGCAGAGTCTAAATGGCTTCATATTTCATTTTAGGTTTAATAGAAATATTCATGCTCTGTTTTAATGAAATTAAATTGGAGGGGGGTGGACTGAGAAGCTGTCGTCGGGGCTTAAAGGGGCAGCGCACATTTGGTGGGCTTTTTGTTATTTTCTTGTGGATGAGCAAAAATTATCAAGCTTTCGTTACTTCAAACAAACTGCGCCTGACGCGGGGGTTGCAGCACTAGCAGAAATAAATTTGTATTTTTTTGTTTGGCGTTAATCTGAAGAGAAAGTCTAACGACAGCCAGGCAGGTGGCTTGGGGGGGGGGA
>VWYK01100426.1:28870-45756 GCA_013399775.1 Semnornis frantzii
GACCGCACTGCCGCCCGCCGCCGCCGCCGCCGGGAGACGCGGCCGGCCCAGGGCCGCCCTGCGAACCGTGGTTCCTCCTTGCTGCTGGCCACCTCCCGTCTCAGACCACCGGCGTTCCCATGGAAAAATCCAAAAATTTCCGCATCGACGCTCTGCTGGCTGTCGATCCCCCGAAGGCGGCGGCGGCGGCCGGGCAGAGCGCGCCGCTTGCTCTGGTCACCTCACTGAGCGGCAGCAGTAGCAGCGGGAGCGGCAGCCCGCCATCCTCCTCCTCTTCTTCATCCTCTTCATCTTCCTCTGAGCATCCTGCCGGAGGCCCCGCCGACTGCCTGCGCACCGATAGCCCCTCTCCGCCTCGCCTCCTGGCCGCTCACTGCACCCTAGTCCCTAAACCCGGCTTTCTGCCCGGTACTGGCGCCGGCTCCCATCCGCATCACCACGCGTCGGCAGCCGGCATGGCCTTGGGACTGCACCCCGCTGCTCCTGGCGGGCCGGGCATGCCTGCGCAGGCAGCCCTCTACGGGCATCCCGTGTACGGGTACTCGGCGCTGGGCGGGCAGCACCCGGCCCTCTCCTACTCCTACTCGCAAGTCCAGGGAGCGCACCCATCGCNCTGTTCGGAGTTGTTTGCATTAGATAAGCAGGTCTAATAACACTATTGACAGACCCAGGAGTTGGTGGCAAGCTTGACTCCCTGACCCACAGGTGTATATTCTTTCCGACTCGTTAAAAAGTGGTCAGCAGCGCGTTTATAACAAATATTTGCCCTGTGCGGGCATGGTGGAAAACTGTCAGAGAATACACGGCGGGAGGCATCTCAATCTGCAAAGCCAGGCCAGTGCTGTGGCTGGGAGGGCTCTCCTTGCGGAGAGGAGCAGGCTATCTGTCCACACGCCGGAGCTTCCCCTCCCAGTAACCCCCACACGCTGGCCGGAGTCCCCCGGGGTGACTCTAGAGGCGGAGGGGTGGAAGGGGGCGGACCGCCGTGACAGGTGGGCGGCGGGACCAATGGCAGGCGAGGCCGCAGAGGCGCCGGCCCAATGGGAACCGCCTGCGGCCCTTGAAGGGGCGCGCCGCGGAGCACGACCGCACTGNTCCTCTGAGCATCCTGCCGGAGGCCCCGCCGACTGCCTGCGCACCGATAGCCCCTCTCCGCCTCGCCTCCTGGCCGCTCACTGCACCCTAGTCCCTAAACCCGGCTTTCTGCCCGGTACTGGCGCCGGCTCCCATCCGCATCACCACGCGTCGGCAGCCGGCATGGCCTTGGGACTGCACCCCGCTGCTCCTGGCGGGCCGGGCATGCCTGCGCAGGCAGCCCTCTACGGGCATCCCGTGTACGGGTACTCGGCGCTGGGCGGGCAGCACCCGGCCCTCTCCTACTCCTACTCGCAAGTCCAGGGAGCGCACCCATCGCACCCAGCCGCCGACCCCATCAAGCTCAGTGCCGGCACTTTCCAGCTGGACCAGTGGCTGCGGGCCTCCACTGCCGGCATGATCCTGCCCAAAATGCCCGACTTCAACTGTGAGTATTACCTTCCTCTGACTGTAGCTGCATCTTTTCTTTCTCTCCTCTGTCCCGGTGCGGGGACCTACTGTTAGCTGCCCGCTTTCTAGAGGAAAGAAAATCCCCCCTTTGCCCCGCCTAAATAAGCTGCAGATTTAATTTGGACTCGACAATTCCATTATTATTATTTTGTTATTTATTTATTTCGTTTTATTAGAAGGAGGAAACAGCCTTCCGCGATGGGAAGGTGGCGGGCGGGGGGAAGGGCTGTGGGTCGCCTCACCACTCTCGGCTCTTGTGGGATCGGGTTTTCGGGGCAGGTTAAATATGAAATTAGCTAACTGCTGCCTGCCGTTGCAAACGCCTTTTCTCGCCATCTACGGCGTGCAGCAGCCGCCGTGAAGGGTGTATGAGGGGGGCTGTGGGGAACAGGCAGTGGCTCCATAGTGTTCCCCAAAAGCTAGTCTTGATGTGTCCTCCAAAAGTGGGATCGCAGGTCACCATCACTCAGCCACCGTTCTGAATTCTCTCTTCTGTTGGCAATGGACTTATGTATGGCAGGTTCCTCTGGCCAAGTGGGTGTGGGGAGGGCCTGTGGTTAGCCAAAAATCTGTGATTCCGCGTTCCCTGGGGGTAATGAATAGCCGTGAAATAAACATAGTGGGAAGGGGTTAGGTCTGGGAGCAGGGCAGGCTGAAACGCCGCCTGAAGCCAGGCGATCCCGGAGACCCTGCTAAGGCGGTGCCGAGTGCTAGGCCTCGCGGCGATGGGGACCTTGTGTGCATCTGGTTTAGGCAAAAATCATTTTCGGAGGTGTGAGCTCTCTGTGGGAATGGCCGATTTAACAATACCAGAGGTGTAGTTTTACGAAAATCGTGCCAGGAAAAGGATTGGCTTTTTTTTTTTTTTTTCTCTTCACCTTCTCATAGTCTGCACACACATTCGCAGACAAAAAAGTCTATTGTTTTCTCTCGAATTGGGGTTGTTTAGACTGGAACATTCAGAAAGGGAAAAAAAAAAAAATTAGAAAAGCTGTTAGAGCCCTGCCTCGCAAACAAGATGCAAAGGGGGAATAAAGAACCAGAGAGAAACGAGAATGGAACCTCGGAAAATCACACCGCAGTGAGAAAATCTCCCCGGCGCTGCTGCCGGGAAGTGGACACTGGCCTTTTCTCTTGCTGCCCGCTTTAGCGAGCTGCCTCCAAACGCAGCCAGGCGGCGAGAGCCACCCTTTCGGAGTTCGTTGTGTGTTTTGGGTTTTTTCCTAAATCAAATAAAACCAAGTGCCCAAATACTTCGAGAAATGGGCGGTAGCACCTATGCTTGGCATCATCCTTGGACATGTTTGGACCCCACGAAGGGACTCAGTCCCTTCCGCAGTGCCCCCAGCCTTCCTTTTTTTTTTTTTTTTTTCTTTCCTTATACAATTCTTTGTTTAAATTATTGTTTCTGAACGCAGAAATTTCTGTTCAAAGACAAGTTCATAGGCCCCGCTGCTGATTTACACTAAGACGAGTGGCTGGTGCCCAGCGTTCCCAGCCTGTGGAGGAGTGCCCGCCTGCAATTCCGTTAATTAAACGGGGATGGGCGTGCTGGGAGTGCGGCACGTTCAACTAAAGCATTAAATAGAGCAAATTGCTGCTCCCATGAGAGCCCAGTACCCCTTTGCCGTGATTCCTGACTCCATTTTATTGTCTCGCATTTGTTAGGCTCTTGGGAAATTAAGAGACAGATTAAATTAAATCTTTTAAATAAAGAAAAATATATTTTTTGGTCCCTATGGGGGATTCCCTGATACTGCAAACCGAGAAACCCTGGAGCAGGAGGACCGGGATACTGGAGGAGATCCCTCCCTCGATTCGTGCTCTGATGTATAACTATCCATCCTTGATTAAATCCCCGTTTTTCCTGCCTTCTCACACCGGTCCCAGCGATGCTTGTTTGCGGCGGGATGGCTCCTCGTGCTCACCTCTGCTCTTCTTCCTTCTGTCCTTTCCCAGCCCAGGCACAGTCCAATCTGCTGGGGAAATGCCGCCGGCCCCGCACGGCCTTCACCAGCCAGCAGCTGCTGGAGCTGGAGCATCAGTTCAAGCTCAACAAGTATCTCTCCCGGCCAAAGCGCTTCGAGGTGGCCACGTCGCTAATGCTCACCGAGACTCAGGTAAGTTTCCCCACCTTCGACTCCGCGAGGCGGATGAAGGAAGAGCAGTGAATGAAGTGGGGGGGTTTGTCTGTTCTCCGTCTCCTCCAGGTGAAGATTTGGTTCCAGAATCGGCGCATGAAATGGAAGCGCAGCAAGAAGGCGAAGGAGCAGGCAGCACAGGAGGCCGAGAAACAGAAGGGGGGCTGCGGAGAGGACAAAGGGGACGAGGACCTCCTTCTGCCCGTTCCGGAGAAGAGTGGTGGAAGGAGGATGCGGGAGCTGGCCGACAGCGATCCCGAGGACGAGGAAGATGAGGAGGAAGAAGAGGAGGCAACAGTGTCAGCTGCTGGGAGATGCTGCCCCTATCATTCCTCCGACTGCTCCGAGGCGGACGAAGAAGACACGAAGCCCCGGGGCCGGCACGGAGCCCCGGCGCAGCCCCAGTGAGCCTTCTCCGCAAGCCCTGCTCCCTCCAGCCGCGGGCTCTGCCCGTCCCGTCCCGGGGATAGCCCCACCGCCCCTGGTCGGCACCAGCCCTGCTCCTCCGCCCTGTTTCCGATTTCTCCCTGCTTGGAGGGAGATGGAGAGAAGGATGGTCCACAGGCCGGGCAGGGAAGAGGATTTGCGGTACATACAGTATTATTGTTGACTGCAGATCAGACAAAACTTGAGCCCCCTCATCCCTGCCCCCCATGAAAAGTGTGTTCCTTTTACTGATTATTGGAAATGTTTTGTTCTTGCTATATATCGGGAAAACTGTTTATGTGATGAATGTTAAAACTGCTGGGAATCTGAATACTGTCTTTATTTTTATATATTGTATTTATAAAAAACAACAACAACAAAAAAAGCCTCTACTTATGCATGCTAAATTATTCCCCAGATCCTCCCATCTGTGCAATGGGGTGGAAAATAAACGACGTTTTGTACTTCACCTGGATGAGCGCTTTATGCTGGGGCGGGGGGGATGTTGGACTCACCCGGTCCGGGAGATCCCAGCGCTCTTGACGAAGTCGAAGCTCCTGGAAGGGAGCAAGGAATCAGTTTCTAACACGACTTTGATTCAGTGCTGAAGCCGTGGCGCAGTATCTGACATCAGCATGGGTCTTTACGAGAGAGGTGCCTCGGTACCGGGGAGGAATCGAGCAAAAGAGCGAGGAGCTGCAGTGGGTGGAAGGCGGGAAGCGGCCCCCGAACCCTTCCCGGTTCCGAGGATGGACAGCACACCCCCACACGATGGCAGCCCCGGTAGCGAAGCCCCGGCTTTTCGATAAGTGCGAGATTTATCTCTCCAATAAATTTGCTGATCAATTAATTCTTGTCACTGCAGCTCTTCCTCGAATCAATTATAGAGAATTTAAATATAATCACTGGCTCATCCCCACCATCTCTGGGCTACGGCTGGCAATTCATCCCCGCTAATGAATTACCGGGTGGCTCAGCTCCCGCTCCTGCGTAAGGCGGCGCAGCGGGAAGGAGGGACCTGCTGGAACCTGAGGTTCACGCCGCCAGGCCCGGTGTCCGGTGCCCGGCATCCTCCGCATCCTCCTGCATCCTGGGTGCCGTCAGTGCCCCGCCAAGCCCCGGAAGGTGACGAGCCCCGAAATACGGAGCATTCCCACTCCCATACACCTTTTGGCTTTTATTTTTATCTTAAAGCGATTTTTCACAAACCCGCGACAACCTTTAACATGGGAGCAGCACGACCCCTCTAAACGGGGTCTAAACCCCCATCTTGTGAAGCACAGGCTGGTGGGTACACGAGTTTACGGCATGAGGAAAAACATTGTCCATCACGGAGAGCTTCAGGTAGCGCCGGTTGAAGATGGTATTTAGAGACAAGGCGGTCAGGTACTAGTTTACCGACCCAGCACCCTCAGCTCGCCGGGGGTTGCGCCGCAAATCACTCACTTAAATCATTGGTCTGGACGGATCCCAAATGTCAAAAAACTCGATGGGGATGAACTTGATTTGGGTTTGATCGATACCTCCCCCACCCTTGCATGGGAACAACCACGTGTGAGGCTCTAACCCGAATTTTCGAACGTCAGGTTGCAGGGGATTCAAGGTGACAGAAATTCGAGGCTTTGGTCGCTCTGCCGTTCTCGAAGTCTCTGGCCGCAGCTCTACCTTCGTGTGTGAAGGGCTGCGCAGGGCTGCGCAACAGCCTCGGAGGGCCGCTGAGGCTTTCCCGCCCTAAATTCGGCAATGCGCCCGAGTTGTTCACCTCCGGCGGGATTTACCTCTTGCTTACACCTTAAAACATCTACAAGACATCAGTCTAGAGGCCATATCCTAATTGTTACATTAAAGTAAAACAAATAAACAAAAATGAAAAAGAAGAAGCCCTACTTGAGATCACTTCCCCCTCCCCAAAAGATCCTCCCTCAGCTATAAAATTCCAATTAAATACCCGTTAATGAAATTAACAGGCCTCTGCCACAGAGCCAGAAATTTACTGTATGCCCAAGAGGTGTGTGCCTAAACGTGTCTCAGCCCTGTGAGAAATAGCCCTGGGTGCACAGGCAGCTATTCACGGACTCTGTATCAAAGTCCTACCAGTGTATTGTGTCTGTCTCAATAAAATTAATCTCTTTAAAGCCCAGAGTCTCACAAGAATACCTTCAGTGTTCCAGACTACAAGGGCAAATATGTTTTTCAGATTCTGTTTTTATGGATGGATTAAAGTTTATTTTCCATAATAGGGCACCTAATAAAACTCATAAAGCTCTGTCAGTCTTACAGCTGGTGGCCTCATTTAACACTTTCACTTCGTAAATCATTTTACAACTTGCCAGGTGTTTCCAAAATTGAAAGGAGAGGAGGGGGGAAGAGAGCAAGAAGGAGGGAAAGAGAAATTAAAGTCACTTAAAATATAGATACGGTCCTTTGCCAGTGGGTGCGTTTGCATTGTCGCTTGGAAGGGCTTCAAAGAAGGTGTCGATCCCAACGGGGGAGAAAAGCCTTTTAATCAGGATTTCCCACGCTCTTTTGAAGTGAGGAGGCTCGTCTCCCGTGCAGGGCAATCAAAGGTTCAGGGGGATTAGGGGAACCCGGTAACGTGCGCGCCCTGCTGCCCGCTCCCGGAGCGGCCCAGCCCGGCCCCAGGCAGTGGGTGCCTCGGGGTTCGCCCATCCAGGCTGCGCCAGAGGGACCTCGTTATCTCCCCACCCGCGGGTCATCAAGAGGCTGCAGAGGGAGGGGCCGCGTTCTCGGGCTGAGCATCGCCCTTGGGTGCCCCTTCCTAACCCAACCCTAGGGTACCCCCACACTCAACCCTGGGGTGCCCCATTGGTTCTGATGAGGTTACTTTGCCTTAGGACTGGGCTAGCAAAGCTTTAATCTAACTGCCTGTTTGTCGAATTTTGTTATTCTGTGGGTTCCCTCCCCCAGACACAGTAGGTAACAAGCCTCTTAAAACTTTCATTACTGTACTTGAGAAGTGGTAAGTATGAACATGGACCTTTAGTAGACATTTTGCTTTAAAAAGCAACATGGTTTGGGCATGGATGTCATTAGCTGGCAATTTCATAAGCATTAAGTGGTAAAACAAAAGAATCAAAATAAGTTCCATATGTTTGAGGTAAACCTGCTAAAAGTCTTTCAAATGGGAAACCATAAATATATAATCTCCCCTCAAACTCCCCATGAAACTGCTGGGAACAAAATTCTTCACTAGCAGAAAGGCTATTGATTATTTCTGAGTTCCAAGCTGTTATACTCATCCAAAATAAAGGCATTCATGTCAGCCTTTTCTCTAGTTCTCAGTGAAATTCTATGTCATGTTGCTCCTCCTTGAAGATCTCTTTCCTTATGCCCACCAGGTTAGCAGCAGAAGGGCCAGGATTGGGAGTGATTTGTGCCTGATGTTCCCTGTGAGATTGCAAGAGGCTGCTTTGGTTCTGTGAATCCTTCCAGACTCCGATTTCAGTTTCCAGCTCTCTTTTCCTGCTGGGGAGCTACACTAAGAATTCGTTGCCCAAGTACCACCTCAGGCACAAGAGATTACCCAAGGCAGTCAATCTCAGCATAGGCATTCTTCTCTCTTTTCTGACTTTACCCTGTGTGCTGTGGATACTGGGATAACTGCATGGTGCTTCAGCTGTGAAAGAAGAAACATTATGTTATAATTCCTGAGCCCACATAATTCTTATGTTGTGCAGGCTGCTTCTTGATTATGTCTTTGAATCCCATGAACAGCATCACAGGACAAATAGTGGAAGAGATGAAGCTCCCAGAGACCTTAGTCTCCCTTGGGTGTTGTGTATAGTAACCAAATTACAGGCCTCCTGCCCCCCAGATGTTAGTTCAAGTCTGGCCAGAGTTAATATCAACTGCAACAGCAACCAGGAGTTACTCAGCAGCTGCGATACAGATTTTTTTATTTCTCACTAATACTCACGCAATCAGGATTACACCTATGGTAGGCTGGGGTTGTCTTTGATTAGATGAGGTGGTTTTGTCTTTCTTGAGATTTTTTTTTTTTGCTTTAAGGATTGAGGATTTTTGTAACACCCCCTCCAAAGAGTTCCCTGTAAAGGCAGAACCAAGGAGGGTGTTGACCATTGTGTTCTCCCTTTACTGAAGACTAAAAAGAAAAATTTGGTTTTGCCATCCATTTGGAGAAGAAGCAGGTTTTACTGGGTTAAATCTAACTGGAACTAGTCTCTAAAATCAGTAGATGAGAAGAATGACATCTTTTCCCTCTTGTAAAAACTAGCAGGGGAAGAGGCTTGCCACAAACTGTGTAGCTGGATGCTTAGTTCCATTTTACTGCTTGCAGGACATTTGCAAGCAGGACACAATTTCCTCTAATGAATCCATTATTTGAAATTATTATTCACAGGACTTCTGTTAATGTTCTTGGTCGATGGCAGCCTTTGGCAGGTTGGACTTGTGTCTGAATCAGGAGCATGGATGGACAATGCAAAAGGCTCTAATTCAGCTACCTTCTCTCCTCCCACACAGAGGAGATGGGGATGGAGAATTTCTGTTCCCATCCGGCCCTGTTGGGCTGTGGGTGCTGTGTCCATAAATAAAAATTAAAGGTAGCCAACATGGATTTTAACCTGGGGATGGGGCAGAGGATTGATCACAATGTAGAACACCTCAAGGGACAGGGCAGATTGTCCGTGGCTTAGTATCCCCAGATGCCCTTTCTGGAAAGTATGTGAAAGCCAAGCAGAAGTAGCCGAGCCACCTCCGGTGCTAATTCTGCAGTGTAATAGCGGCTGGCAAGGCACGGAGGTCTGCATAGACAATCTAATGATTCTTTCTGGACTTCAACATGATGAATCTATAAAGCATGTATTGCCGTAGCAGCTAGGTGCAATTTTAGAAATGTTAATGAGTAATTACATAAAGGTTGTCCACAGTCATTGATGTTAATCACTGTTCTTTTGCCAGGGATAATTAAGATGACACTTCGACAGTGTCAGCCAGTGGTTGCCGCTGTCTCTGCTGTCTCCTTCTTCCCTCCCAGCTCCTGCCATGGTTCACACTCCTTCAGGGGTCTTCTTCACTACCTTCATTCATCCCATGCTTTTAGCTCCCTGTCTTTTCTGAAGGACTTGACCGACAGTGGCCTGAGGATTTTTAAACTATGTGTAAGCACTTCACACAGTCTTGTTGAGTATGAGCTGAGGGTGATGGGAGAGGCAGCTTCAGGTGATGCAAAGCAGTGATCTGATGCCTCTGTGCTCCTGCTCAGAGCATCAGGGCACTCATTTCCATTCTGCAGATGATTTGCTTAGACAGTGTGCACAAGTTACTTCACCTTCTTCCTGCCTCCACCTCATGTAACAGCACATCTTCTCACCTTTATTGCCTTTGTGCCTTGGAAACCTCTGATGAAAAGATCATGGCTAGTATTAATGACTATGAAGGAGTTGGAGTAACAGCTGCAGGGATATGGTTTATCATGATAAAATCCACAAATTTTATCCACATTTTCATTCTGCAGCCCATGATCAGATGCTGCTCAGTGTAATGCAGGTTTCAAGTGATGGAATGCTCGCGATGGAGGTTTTAGTGGAGGACAGATAGCCCAGATGTACCATTGAAATTTGTGGGTGGGGAGGTTGGGGTGGGAGTTCATCTAATGCTTCTCCTGCAGCTTTCCCAGGTAAAGGACCTGAACTGTCTACATGGTAGTTCTGTGGCTGTAGGACAGAAAGGATCACCTGCAGGGACCGCGGAGTCACGTTTGACGTGGGAAGGCCATCCTGGTGTCTAAAGCTGTATTACTGCCAGGGAGCAGGAGCTCCTAGCAGCTTCCATCATGGGAAGGATGTCCAGTGAGGACACTTCTTTTATTGCTACAGATCCTCACGAAGTGTTCTTTGCTTCAGGGATGGGAGGAAGAAAGCTCTTTCATTAGCTACAGGTGGAAAGATACCTGAAACCCCCACTGCATTATTCTTCTAAATCTTCATCTTTAGGACTGATACATTCATCTAGGGGTTAGATACACGGGCTAGTTTTAGCAAGGGTAATGTTGAACAAGGTTAACATGCTTTTCTGCAAGATCTGTTAATCTTGTGCCTCCAACGTCTTCATATCAGCCTTGGGCAGCCCTGGCTCCTCCCTGGAGAAGGAGACCATTTCAGAGAAGGTGTTACTCAGCATCTGTGAGAGTGTCAAAAACCTGTCTGGAAATTAAGATTTCATTCTCCAGTCTTTAGCGTTCTGAAGGCTCTTTTAAACTCATAGATCTTCTGTAGAGTTTCACAAGAATATGCCAGTCCAAGAAACACCAGTGGGTCTAGTGTCTCTCTGGGTCTGATTCTCACATTGCTTTCAGATTACAAATAAGAAAAACAAATGATTCAAAAATCACAGCAGCTTCTGAGACAACCTATTGGCTGGCACCTAAGCTCTGAAGTGCTCTCCAAAACCTTCCTCAACTGCTTTTACTAGTTGTAGGAAACATGTATGATTCACAGTTGCTGCCTCTCACTCTCTGCACTGCTTCCCAGCCTCTGCTGTATGGTACCTGCATAGTCCTTTGTGTAGTACAAATCTTCAAGAGACCAACAGTCTTGGTTTCAAACCAATTAGTTAGGGAAATTTTGAAGCTAAACACTGTCTAGTCAACACTTCAAGGGTGAATTGAGTAACAGGATAAAGAAAAATAATGGATATTCAGAGTCCATTCCTCGGCTGAGGAGAAGAGATGGTTTTGTGAATAAGATATAAGCTTAGGAAAGTCCAACCAAGATGACTTATTTTCCCTGAGGTGACATTGAGCACATTTCAGCTTACTGTGTCTATACTGGAAAAATGCATTGCTCCATCCCCTGACTGTAACTGAAGGCTGTTCCCACAGTGGGCTCCACTGCCTCCATTCCCTTTTACTTCACACTGGAGCTGTGTGTGCTCAAGGGAGATTTGAGGGGGGTGTCTTATCATCTGAACAGTAAGAAGTCCATAATGAAGTTTTTAGTGAGAAGTGTGTCATGCTTGGAAATCTTTCACTTGTAAAAATGAAACCACCACTTCACCGTTACTGATGAAAGACTTTGAAAGAAGTGTTCAAAAAAGGTCTCTGTAATTTTACTCTGTACCTCTCACTCAAGTTCCATCACTTAATCCCCTTTTAATGTATTCACTTTGAAGTTCTCCATTCACATGAGGTGAGCTGGTTTTGGTGTGTGAACTGTTGTGTCCTAAGACACAAGTTTTCAGGGCTTTTTAGTGCCAGATGGATCTTCCTAGGCTTATTCTTGATAGATGTGCACTTAATTTCCTTTAAGTGTCACTAGGGAAATGCATGATATCTGGTTCTAAAATGTGGACACATCTAAATTAGTGGAAGGCTACTGTAATTAGTTTTGAAGCAAGGCTGTAGGGTCCACCAGAATTTGAGAGTAGCGCAGCTGTTTGATACAGGCAGCTGTGATATTCATGCCCGTGAGCCTCATGGTAAACCAAGCCTTACTGGAGGGCAAAGGAAAGTTCCCCCAGGAGATGTGATCACGAAAAGTGGCATATGGTAAAGGAGTCATAGCTCTACCTACAATTCCTGAAATCAGTCCAACTGAAAAAGTCTTGGGTAAAACTTATATCTCACCTATGGATCAAATTGTCTCCCGAAAACAAAGTTGCTTCGTCTACTGTGGGGAAGAATCACATCTTGATTCTCTCTCACAAGGGCCACGATCAGGCACAAAGCTGGTGTTACACTCAGTGCAACAGAAATGTGAGCATGAGAGTTGCCACTCGTGTATTTATTAAGCTGAAAGTGCTGTCATGCGTGTTTGGCACCACACTGCTCCTAGGCTCTAACTTCTCACGTGCAAAGTTCACCCACAGAACAATGCAGATCAAGCGATGCCAGATGTGCTTTAAGAGCAGTATTGAGTTGCACACCTTCACTAGCGTGAGGCAGGGCAGACCCGCTTGCGTCTGTGCCTTCGGAGCAGGGCTGATATCAACTCCTCATCCCCGGTGTGCAGGACAATGGAAAAATGTCAAGTTGAAAAAGCCCTGCAGATACTTGGCCCATTCAGGTGTGGTGCTAAAACCCTGCCAAAAGGACTTGTGTATGATTTATCAGCGTAACGCTCTGGCCAAAGCTAAAAACCAGACTTCCCTGTGCTGTTAATTTTGATACAGAAAACAGAGCTTTCAAACATTGCTGTCCAGCTTAAAAGAAAACAAAAATTGAAAGCGTGACAATAGCTATGAGTGGATGGTGCTGTTTAAAAAGGGAACTGAAATCTTCTGCTATATAGCTAAAAAACCAAACATCCGGCTTTTGGTGAAGTGCAGCTAAAGCAAATCATGCTGTATTTTCCATTGGCTTGTCAGGACTAAGAATTAGTTTTGCAACCACAGCTGCTTGGTCTTCCACGGTAGTGTATTTTAACCAATTCCAAGCCCTTTTCTGCTAATGAAGTAGTAACTCCTCCGACCCTCCTTTATGGAATAATTTGGAACGTTGTAAGTGGCATCTCTCGTATTGTAAAAGACAGGGAATGTTTCTCCTGGAGGCTTGATGGTGGCTGACAGGCTCAACTGAAAGAAATCTCTGTATGTTCTGTTTTGTGTAGGTGTGTTATCAAGCATTTATTCCACAGCAGAAAAAGCAAAACATTTCCAAACCCAGTGTAACTTCTCCAGCAGCCTCTGCTGGCAGTCTGTCAGTGCTTAGTGTGCAGTTTTGAAGGAAGCCACTTCCCAGGGTTGGGAATTGCTGTTGTTACAGAAAGATCTTTGAGCATTGAGAGCCCCACTATAAGGAAACACTTTGGTGGGACTAGAGTTGCTGGTGACAAGTTTTTACATATGATACATACTACTATGGACATCTGGTCACATATAACATCTATAAAATATATATTGTGTAAGTATTTTTTATATACATTTATACAAAAGTATGAAATCACCTCAGTTTTCCTCTTCACCTGGGAGGAGACTGCACTACAGAAGTGACAGCTTGCAAATGTACACAGAGATTGGTAGCACACCCTGACAGGCTTTCCACTTCCATCAAGCTATGGCCATTTTGTCAGTAGGACCATGAAACAAATTGTTAAACACGGCAAGATCAGGAATTCACATTTATCTTAGAACTGCCAGACTGTTTTGTTTTGGACAGCTATTCCCTCACTGAATTGTAGTGAGGACAGGACTGACGCAGAATCTGTCCTTGTGCCTGACTCCAGCACTATGGACTGGCAGTGTATTTTGGCTGCTTTCCCTAAAAATTCATTAAAAACAATTAAACACTAATTAATTAAATGTAGATGTGACATATTAAACCCTCAGGCATGTAAAATCTGTTTTCTTCAGGAACAAAGCAATGACTCTATAAGCTTGAACAACACCTACCAGCGGTTTGGGATGAAAACTAACTAATGCAAGTCTTGCTTAGAAAAAATAGCAAATGTAATTTTAGACTGTAAGGGTAAAACCATCTCCTCTAATTGCATAGCAACACCTGCATCACACTGCCTCAGGCAGCTGCAGCAGGTGAATAGGTTCAGACCCATAAAACACTAGGCAATCTTTCCACAGGCGGCACAGGGTGCTCACTTCTGATCACCAAGCAAAGCATTCACATGAGGAACTGGCAGCCTGTCACATTTAAGGAAGATGGTTCAAGATTTATCTCGAGGAGTAAAGTTGTCTCAACCTCCCTGCTAGAGCAATGTGTTTCTGTTTATGCATTATTAAATCACAAACCCATTGAAATGCTGAGCCTAACCAAACTCCTGCAAAAACAGCAATTAATTGGGCAGCTACTGCAGTCTAGGGGGAGTAATTTTCACTTACCAAGGTCCCATGCATTTCACAGCAGCCAGTTTCTAGGGCGCTCAGTTTGTCTCCAAGTTCAGTCTCCAAAATTAAAATACAAGGTTTGGCATGGATGTCTGTAAAGGGACTGTTTACACAAGCTCCCTGAAGCTGTGACTCCTCTATCCCTCAAAATGGTGTAAATTTTCCTACTGCCCATACTTTTTTCAATTAGCATAAACTGAAGAACAAAAATCAACTGCTTTCCTCTTTTGCCTGTTGCATGTAAGATACAGCTGAGAGGAAATGGTCAGTTTTGTACCATTGGCAGCCTTTGAGCAAGCTAAAGGGACTGAAGAAAATATCTCGTTTTCTTGATGGCAGTTTCTTCTGTGTTGCTACCTTGCTACTGTAACTTGAAATTTTGAAACTTTCTTCTCCCAGTACTCCTTGTTCCCTAAAATTTGCCCTCTCCAGCAGAGGTGAGAAAAACAGCTTGCTGGTTGCTGAGGGAAAGCACTCCACCTGAAAATATTACTTATAAAAGTGAGTAAGCAGGGTACTACATTCAACTATTTGATTAAAAAATAAAATAAAAAATTCTTGTCCATCTCTCTGGCTGCAGAAATGAAAATTTTCTGGAGGGTACCTATTAGGGACAAATTTTCCCAATAGGGACAAATCTAGACCAGCTGAAAAGGTAATTGCCATGTAACGAAACTAGGAGACTCTGAGTGGACTATTGAACACCAGAGTGCAAGTCTGGTTATAGAAGCAGAGCTAAAAGGTCTAGAACAGGTAGATCATGCAGATGAGAAAGTGCTCCCTCTACTCCCCTCAATTTATGGTCATTCCCTTCCTGGCAAGGCAGTGGAAATAAAGCTATGACAAACAGAAAAGTCTTGAGAAAAATTACAGTTTAATGTGTAGTGGTAAGGCGACAGAAGGAACAAACCATTAACACCCAGTGTTACAGAAATAACTGTACAAGTTTTTTTAAAACATCTGAATAGAAAATACAAGTGAACATTTAAGGAAGGTATTATCTTATTAAATTACTCATAATGATATGATTCTTTATGTTTATAAAAATTTGATTAAGTGATTAGGCAACTCTAGTTTTAAGCTGCGATAAACAAGCTAAAAGAGCAATAAAAATATGCTGTGATCCCTAAACCCAATATAAGTGGGCAAAGTCAGATCTTCGGGATATATTTTACTAGAGCTTTGAATCCAACTGAAGATCTTTTCCTGACTCAGTCAGGTAAACAATTCACAGAATTAGCAGATAACTTCCAGGCTTCCAGAGAAGAGTTGGCCGCTTTCAGAAGCGACTCACCAGTACTACGCCATCTAGTGGCAACCACACCGGTGAGGTACCGAACGCCTTTCGTTAAGGCGGCTGCTTCAACACACAGTGGTCTGTATCATGCTATTATCTAAAATGAAAAGGGTAGAATATGCAATGAAGAATGCTGCTCCTGATTGACAGTATCATAGAAGAGAAATTCATCCTCTTCTCCAGATACTAATCATCGGCACGAAGCACACAGAGTAAAAAGGGACATTGACAAAGAGGACATCTATCTCTTTCTGTAGAAAGATTCATTTATCACCTACAATAAAGCCAGTAATTAGTGTGATCCTGCTTTGGCAGGGGGCCTGGACTCGATCTCTGGAGGTCACTTCTAACCTCTAACATTCTGTGATGCTGTGTGCAGAACATAGAAACTGTTCACATCAAAAATGAATCCTTTAGAGCAACAAGTCTCTCCTCATTCTCAATGACTTGGGTCTGAAAAACTAAAAAAGCTTTGCATCTCCCTGCAGACTCAGCTTTCTGTATGTTTTATTAGAAAAACAGAGCTACAGTTTCAACTTGGATTCTTTTGCTTGCAAAGCCTTGGTTGCTAGTTCAATTCTTTCTTCTAATAAGCTGGCTTCTTCAGGACTTTTTTGGGTTTGTGTATTTTTCAGTAGGAAGTGGTCAAGGAAGAGCTTCAAGCTTTCCCGTAGTATTCCCAGTTTGGGGTTGTCAGATACTCTGTTAAGAAAAAAAAAAAAACAAAAAACCACAACTAGTAGTTAGTGTTCATTTTTTTTTGTTTGTTTGTTTTAATCTTGTTTAAATAAGACACATTGAAAAAAAAAAAAAACAAACCCAAACCCACAAAATCTCCCATCCTATAAAAGGAGCTTTTCTGAAGAGGCTTTCAAATTACCAGCAAGTTTACACTAGCTTGGTGAACAGCCAAACACATTAAACATAAAATTAATTCTTAAAAAGGAACACTTGAGCTTTAAACTTGCTTTCTGCAAACACATTACAGCAAAAAGAAGGAGGTAAACACTATGTTGGAGCTTCCTGGCTTTGCAGTCTTAATGACTGAAGCATCACTACCCATTTTTTTTTTAATTGATATGACACTGAAAGTCTAATACGACAAAAATTGTGGTATTGTGGATAATTGAACTCATACAGGATGTCTGCAGGTCACCTTGTCCAACATCCTGTTTAAAGCCAGATTAACATTCAGCTGTGGTCAGGTTGTTCAGTTTTATCCATTCAAGTTCTAACATCTCCAAGGAAGAAGATTTCCTAGAATCCCCAAGAAATTCTGTTCCATATACAATGATTTCCAGATAACAAATCAATCAGTCCCCTAAACCTTTCCCTCATTAGTATTTCCTTATTTTTCCTTCTTACTCTAAAGACGTCTTTTAGCAAAAACTGCTAAAACTCTCTGCCCCATTGCACAGAGATGGTAAAGCAATGAGCAAAGCAGTTAAGTATAGAGTTCTGCTCAAGAAAATCCTATGACTAACATGACACGTTGAGGATCTGAAAGCTCTATTTTGTACAACATTTGTCACAGTTGCAACTCTATCAGAGCCTGCACTAATACAAGAGAGAGGTGCTTCCCTCCACTCACCCTTGGAGAGCTTTTAAAGGGATGGATGGCTGATCTTTGGAAAAGGCACTGTGTAATTCTAAACAAA